>WYDI02184583.1:0-67500 GCA_009867235.2 Psittacus erithacus | reverse complement strand
GCTAGCAAACTGCTAGTGTTGGCCCAGCGGTGGTAGGGGAGTGAGGCTGCAGAGCTCAATCAGGTTAAACATGCATATTTTCAGACAAATTTGATGAAAGGGGCTTCTAAAGGAAGAAGAATAGGAGCCTGAAGTAGACAATCTGACGCTAGGCCTGATCTGGTAATGTGACGTGCATTCATTAAATGAGATCTGTCCGGGTATCTGTTGGCCACAGGAATGGTTGAAGTGGCCCCTGCTGCAGGTTGGAGAACTCCTTTTACTGGAGTGGGCAAAGAATGGCAGTGAGGGGATAGTTGCTATTCTAAGCATGCTGGCTACTGGCCGGCCGTGTATTAGCAGTTCTAGAGCTGTGAAACCATATTTCTGTAATAAAAACAGAGAATAATGCCTTCATGGAGATGACTTCAACCTTGGAACTGACTCAAGTTCACTGTAGTGATTGCTTTGAATCAGTTAAGGCAGAGGGTAAGAAGGTGGTGCTGGTGCCTGAGAACGAAGTACCAAAGATTGGAGGTAACTTGTTTCTAACATCCACTCATTGTTCGGGGCCTTGACAGTGACATTTAGAAAACCCAGATGAGTTTAACACATCCCAGCTCAGTAGCAACTTGGAGCAAAGTGCGCCCTTTGAAGAGCTTGGGGTTTCATTTGTAGGTTTCTGAAAAAGAAGAGAAGACCATATTATCTCCTGAGAAAGCCATTTTATGTGGGTCGGGTGCACAGCAGCCACAGAAGCAAGCCGCTAGCTGAAGGCTTGCTTGTTTTTAAACTATGAACAACATTCAGAGATACCCTGTTTTTCTGATAGCTTTCAGCACTGGTTGTGGCCAAAGTTGAATGCAGAGCTACAGAGGGCTTTCTATGCATGCATAAATCGAAGATTAGATCCCACATGGAGAGGAGAACATAGCTGTAAATGGACGGGTAAAATAGCAAGTCGAGCTTCCTCTCCTTAAAGACAATTGTGTTTGTTTCCCCTCCTGCCAATTATATCCTATAAATCCGCCACTCTCCGTACTCAGATTGTTCCATTTTGTTACCTACATTCTGTCAGTAGACTTTACAAAGATCTCTAACACATGTTATAAAAGTTATTGCCATAGTACTATATATAACAGCTTTGCATAAGAGAATAGAAGGCTGCCACATTTAGAAAATGCAGGTGCTATGTAAGCCCCTTTCTGAAAGAAAGAACTTAGCTCAGTTTCCTTTGAAGAACCAGAGACTTGAAATTGAAAACTGTATTAATGCCATTGTCTCCTTGTATCAGCAGGTTCCAGAGAGATTCCTGGAAGTGGCTCAGATCACATTACGGGAGTTTTTCAATGCCATTATCGCAGGCAAAGATGTTGATCCTTCCTGGAAGAAGGCCATATACAAGGTCATCTGTAAGCTGGACAGTGAGGTCCCTGAGATTTTCAAATCCCCAAACTGCCTACAAGAGCTTCTTCATGAGTAGAGGGTTCAGCAGCTATTTATGAATGTATGAAAGTAGCAGTCCCCTTCTGGTGCCCAAGTCATGTGTGTCCCTATTTTAATTTCATATATATGTGTATTGCATACATATATATGTGTATGAAATTAGACTGTGATCCCTCATGGATTTAAGTTTTCAGTTCCGAGGGGATGGTTATTTTACTTCAGCCTTTGGTTTACTTTGCCCGAGACCCTTAACATTTGAAGAATCAATGGGGTTTATTTTCAGGGAGAAGAGTTTGGAAGAGTGTAAAAGCCTGTCTTAGCAAGTTAGGGCATTATGTTTAAAAATGCTTTGTCAGATTTATTGCTTGCTGCAAAGTGGCATTTTGTCTTGTGAGACTAATGTCATGGCACAATACTACAGACAATGAAGTTTATATTACGTTTATACTGCTAAAGGTCTGAACTCTGTGGAGTCACTTCATAAGCTTGGAGCTTTCTTTCCTTTTTTTGTTTTGTATTTTATATACTTTTTAACCAAGAACCAGATTTTGTTTCATACTTCAAAAAAAAAAAACCACAAACAAACTGAAAATACAACATCCATTTCAGGTACTCACTCCTAGAAGTGATGCCCCAAAAAGCAAACCCTATTCTTCATGCTTTCCTTACAGAAATGACGGATATCCTGCAC
Organism: Psittacus erithacus; assembly: GCA_009867235.2. Lineage (NCBI taxonomy): Eukaryota > Metazoa > Chordata > Aves > Psittaciformes > Psittacidae > Psittacus > Psittacus erithacus. The sequence continues at coordinate 65,384 of WYDI02184583.1, read as the reverse complement.
CACTAAGCAACACGCCAGGTTGTTGTTGTTCTAAGTTGCAGCAAGGGATGTTTGCACAAATCAAATCTTGCAGGGTGAGGCCAGTAATTCATGCACAATGTTGTACCAACCCCACTAATCCTGGAATATGGTCAGCTTATTAAAGTGGAAGCATTTCACTCTCCATAGACTAAAAATGAAACCTTCAGAGTCCTATATTGCCATGTCTCAGTCTTACTTGAAGTGGCATCAGTCCCTAAATTTATTCTTTTCTTAGTCCATTCTGCCCCCCCCCCCAAATCCCCTTTCCAGTATACAAAGTTTTTGTCTGTTATTCAACATCTGTCCTGAAAAGCACTTTTTTTGGAATGATGTTAGATCTAGTAGAATAAAAGCATCTTCACCTCACAGCACTGAGGAAAAGAGACAAAAGACTTGTTTGTGGCTGTAAAATATAATCAGTCTCTTCCTAATCAGAGGAATAAGAACTGCATTTTCATAAAAACCTAATCAATCATATGCAAAACTGGCAGTGTCCTCCTGTCCCTGCAGGGTTCCAATAGCCACATTGGGGGTTAAAATGACAGTAAGTGCAGATTTAAAATATAAGAGATCTGTTTTTGCAATGGGCTGCACTTGTTTTCTGAAGCTGGAGCTAGTCTTGGCCAAAATGTGAGTGTAAAGTCCACAGTGAACCTGGGTTTGCCTGAATGCTGTGTCAGCAGGCAGGCAGCAAGCTAGCAGCTAGTTCTCGTGCTTTCGTCAGTGGCTCTCCTTTTCTCGTGTTTTCAGAAAGATACTGGCTCCACAAGTTTGGGGGAAGGTTGAATATACTGTGGCACTCTGTATTTGTCCTTTTCTCTGTCGTCTTTTGTATGGATGCAGTAAGAATTTATTGTTATCATCAATAGTCTTTTCCCCTACATAATTCAGTCTGAATCTTGAGGAAGTTCCTAATTAGCTACGAATTATATTTAGACCATTGAGGATATTGGGATCTTATTTCTTTGTTTTCAGATTATGTTCTGATTTTGGAGAGTGAAAGTTTACCCACGTGACTAAAGAGCTGACCTGATCGTTGCAATTTCACTTCATTTACAAATACTGCTGATAGACAGAAATGTATGAAAGCAATTATTGTTAGCATAAAGCCTTACAAACCTGCTGACTTCAAATTAAACAGCACAAGCCTACGATTCCCTGTCATTCTTTTCAAGCACTGGCAGTATCTGTGGAGTATAGGCAATGCAGACAATAGCATGGGATGAAGTGCCAACATTTTCACTATGCATTAAAAGCAAAACAAATTTTCTTGATCTTAGACTCCCCGAGAGTACCTAATACTGCACTTATCCTTCATAGACAGGATGTGTCTTTTTCTTCCTTCTATTTTATTTTCTTTCATTTTCTTGATTTCTTTTTTTTAATGCATGATTTGGTGAACATTACACTTCACAAAGATGTAACTCCCATGAATTCTGAGTAAGAAAAGATGAAAATTGTGTTCATGCACTTTTTGATTTATGGGAAGAAGTGGCATAAATGCTCAAGTTTGAACCCAGTAAGTTCATCATTGGCATCCCATCAGATACTGCATTGTCACCTTGAACACGAGAAAGCAAAGCCATACTTTAGTCATACTATGTGGACATACTACTAGCTACCATCTCAATATGTGATTTTACCGTTGCTTTTATTATGTTTATTATTATTATTATTATTATTATTGTGGATGTTATTATTATTATTATTTGGCTGCAATGTGATTCACATAACCTAAATAAGTGAAATTGTGTACTCAACACTTGATGTTGTTGCATTTATTTATTTATTTATGAGTAGCATAATCTCAATAGTAAATGAGGCATAGGAATTAAGAATAGAAATTTCATCTTAAAAGCAAAATAAAAACCTCCTTTGTCTGAAAAAGGAATAAATGAGAATTCGATCATTTCAGTTACGTGTTTTTTCTGCATTTTATAGCCATATTGCCTTTGTGCCTCCCAATACACTTAAAATTAGAAATACATGGCAGAGCTCCTACTAAATTGCAAGTAGAAACCAGTCTCTTTCCGATGATCTCAATACGAAATGGCTAAAAGGCAGGAGGCTACTTTTATAGTAAAGAAAAGTTTACACAGGGAAAGAATTGCAAAACCCATGTAGAAACCCCATGTTGCCATTCATTTACTGCTAATTCAGATTTATTTCTGCATATAAACTTGAGGTTATAGTCTGTGCCTAGACCTTTAATGCACCAGCGGAAGGAGAAAACAAAATCCTTCAAAATACCAGTTTTTCCCCCACAAGTACAATTGTTCTTGTGCCTTCTGTGGCTTACAATTTTCATCTTTTAAACTTGATTTGTCAGTTCTTACAGCTGCAATAAACACTGATTTTGGTTGGGTTTTCTTTTTCCGGCTGTTTGACATGATGTTGATAGCTATGCATATTTTGTGTCTTTTTAAGAATTAAAAGAAAATAAAGAAAACAAAACAAAAAAAACCCCCCACTAATAAAAAAAATATTTAAAAAAAACACAAAAAAAAAAAAAAAGAAAAAAAGAGAAAAAAAAATACAACAAAACCACAAAAACAAAGCAGGAGAATACGTTTTTGAAGCAGAGAATTTTTAGAACAGTTTGATAATGCAAATTATTTTTTCTCAATCGTTTGAGCAGCATTCGAGTTTTGGAAATTCTTGTAGAAGCCAATTTTTTGTAACTGTGGTGCAAATCTTGTGTTTTCTTAGCCTGAGGAGAAGTAGTATAGAAGCAATATTTCATACGTGACGTATGTGCATATGCATATACATATGTGGTCACGCACACGGGCGGAACGTGTGGGTGCATGTATGTATGTATGTATGTATACACAGCAACACACACAAAACATGCGTATGAAGTGAAAAGCTTACCTTTTTCCTATCTAGATTAAGAATTAAACCTATTTTAGACATTTGTTATGTTTTGTGAAAAGAATGTTCTATTTGCAACTACAAAACATTGAATTCTTACTGTATCTCTGGTTGTTTAATGGGAACGTTTCACATTTAATGGTAACCATGTGGAAGATGTTAGAATGTAGTAATTATTTAAGGAAGTGTTCACCCATGTAGTCCTGAGGTTTGCTTTGTGCCTCTGAGTATTATTTAATTCAAGTGTTTTTAAGTTTGCAGAATCTTTGTTACTGTACCAGGTATGTGGGTGAACATTGCAAATCGAGGGGAACTTTTATAAAGCAATGTAAATATTCAACCTAAACGGCTGTTCTTGCATAAAGACATAAGATTTTAATAACTACATTCTGAAAACATCTGTTGAATTTATAAGAAACACTACAGTAACTGTGTAGATAGTTGAAAGCATTCTTGAAAATCCAGCTCTCTACTTGAAAGAGTTAAGTCTCTTTCATCAGATGTCAAGGGAATGGGTAATACAGTTTCTGTAAAATTGCAGATTTCTTTTTCTATGTATATGAAGTCAGTTAATAGAAAAAAATGTTTTTTTTCCACAGGTTAATATTAATTAAGAAATAAAGGTGAAGATTTTGTGGCTTTAAAGATAGGATTTTCACCAGCAGCATTGAAAGATTATACATATATATATATATACACACACAGAAAGATATATATATATATTAAAAATGGAAAGTGGTTTACAAAACCCCCAAAATGAGCACTGTACATGAGAAGTGAAAGCAAAAACTATATTTGCCATGTGTATTATATAGCAGTCATTGGTGTTAATAGTGCAAATGTTTCCTTCTGGTACCAACTATGTGTTTGAAAATTCCAATACGCATTGTTTTCAAAAAGCTCCCCTTAAGGAATGTAACTGGTTTATATGAGTAAGCAGTTACTGTATTGCACTTAAATGTTCTGTTGAAGGAAATGCAATTTTGTTTTCTGTAGAACTGTTGGTTGTAAACCATCTATAAACTGAAGCTAAAAAATGCTCATATTTAGAGCTGGGATGAAAACTGGTATTTAACCTTTGTATCTTCTTAGGAATATCCTTTTTAGTGTATGAAAGGTGGTGGCACTATGACTTTATGGAGTCTTTTCATCTGAGCCAGTCACCTCTCTCCTGAAGCAGCCACCTTCCAAATGCACAAATATCCTGGGATATGTAGAAACAAATCTAGAAGAAACAGCAAGCTTACATCTTTCTCTTAAATCCATCCTTTCTGCATTAATTGTACCACTTGAGTGAGATATTAGACAACCACAAGAACCATCTCATGACCACAGAACATCTAAGAGTCAGAAGTTAAACACAAAGGAAAAAACAAAAAAGCCCCTTTAGGTTGCTTTTAATGCTGCCCAGAAGAGTCAAAGGTTAAGGTTTAAACTGATATTGTCCCAGCCATTACTCATATGTATATAGTTACAAAAGTGACAAAACACTGCCTTTATATTATTTAGCAATATGTTGTAAATAGCATTATTAAGCTCTTTTTTTGTAATAAAGACCCTTTAATTTGAAGATAGTACAATAACTGAACTGAGAAAGTCAATTTTGGATTTATTTTTCTTTTTTCAATTTTATTTTTTAGCTAGAGGCAATTTCAACTGTGGATTTTTTTTTTTCTTTTTTTGTTGTTGTCTATTGTTCTGAAGACTTTGCATAATTTATTGGTTTAATTTATCCTAATTTATTTGATGGTGTACAATTTTGTATTACCAAGGATGTACTGTAATATTAATTGATGACAAGATAAAACAATAAGACTCCCCTGTCCGTTTGGGAAACAAAAGGTGCAGTAGACAATTGATTGATAAAAAGTTACAATTCTAGCTTGGCAGCTACTAAATTTAAGAGAAACACAGGAAAAATGTTTGGGGGGGGATGGATTTTATTTTGTGTGTTTAAAGCTTTTGTATACTCTCCAGACTTTTACCTTTTTGCTTTGTACCACTTAAAGGATACAGTAGTTCAATTGCCTTGTGTGCCTTCCATCTTCTCTAAACTGAATGTATGTGCAGTATATATGCAAGCTTGTGCAAAATAAAATATAAATTACAAGCTCATTGCCATTGTCTAGATTTATTTCCAGGAGTTTCTGTTGCCCCATCTCAAGAGGGGGACTGCTTATCCTCTCTGCTGCGGCCAGGCTCTGCCTAATGCTTGGAGCTCTCTGAAGGTTTTCTTTTCCCCTTAGTTGGAATTATTTATTAATGAAATTGCCAGCCCTCTTGCAAAATGGATATAATGATTTATCTAAGCTGGTGTTCTACCTCCAGAGCTGGTTAAGATAATGAATGTTATTTTGCAATAGTCTATCAGACAAGGAATAACTCCCTACAAGAGACATGTTAATGTCTAAGGCCCTTTTAATTAAACGTAGCCAACTAGAGCTAGAAAGTACTTGTATTTATGATGTTTAATCATTCCCTGGATATACCTGCCATGTTGGTGTCCTGCAGCAAGGAGTTCTGCAAGTCAGTGAATGCAGAATAGTGCGTGTTTTGATGTGGCTCATGTTTGTTCCTGTTACCAATTTGCTCCTGTTAAAGGCAGTGTCCAGATACCATTCTCTATTCTTTTTATTACAACCATTCTTGGATCACTTCCTTTGCATTCTATATAGGCTAATCTGTTTGTATACAGTTCCTCAAAATGCAAGTCTCATTTGTTCACTGTTTTTCTCTAGGCCTCTGCTATTTCTGCTGCTTCATATGCATCTTAACATTTTGAGCTTGAGTGAACCTTTGATTTACATCATTGTCTGCGTTGCAGATAGGAACGGTCTCTTTTTGGCTTAGAATTGGTGCAGATGGCAGTAAGATGGGAGCTTATTTGGATCACAAAATCATGCAAGAATTTTCTGATTTTGAAGAAGAAACATGTTAAAATTATATTTTAATGTGAGGTCATTTCTTTTCAGAACCTTTCCCGATTCAGACTCAAGACATGATAGAGCTGAGCTGGAGCCTGAATCCAGCTTCAGCTACACTGTAACAACCAAATAAACACTTCATATCTGCAACAGCAATTAAAACTCCATGTCTTTTTATGCAACTGGGGTTGCATTTGTTGGGCCACATCAACACCAAGGTGTAAAGGAGGTCTGTGGAAGGTCATGGAGTTGGTTCTATGGAACTAAGAGTCATTTAGCTATAAGATCTTCTCTGGTTTTACTGCAAACAAATTGCCTCTCCTAGTTCATATCTATCCACATTACCAAACCAACATGCTATAAGCATTTTCTGGTCAAAATACCTGACTTTCAGACAATTTCTTAAGGAACTTTCTACGTCACAGCACTTGCTAATTGTCTGCGTATTCAGGAGGTTGTGATGACTGTGGCATGGTGAGCGGGACAAGCTCTAGTGTCTGGAATGAGGACTGTGTCAAGGTCCCTGGCTCATCCACTTCAGAAAGCCTCCAGCCTTGAGGAGATCCTCTGCCAGCCCTGTTTCAGGGCAAGCACAGGCATCCCAGGAGGAAACTGCTGTGAAACCGTGAAAATGCTTTCCTCGTCAGAGGGAAACCAAAGAGTGAGGAGACTAAAACCAAGCAGCTGGTTAGAGCACAGCCTAGCAAAGGCTTACAAAAGCAGCTACAGATGACATGGAAGGGCTTGGGTTTGTGTTAGCTAGCAAGACTTAACTAGATGGAGGAGGAGGAGTGCATCCTCATGTGCCCAGTTAATGGACCAAAGGATACAGGATGCATGGGTAGTTGCTAGCTGGCTCTGTCCCCTGATCAGTTTTTCTGTCAGATACACTAGTTCTATGAAATACAAGACACTATTTGCCATTGTACCCTGCAGTGGAAAGCACACAGATCTCTAAATAAGAAATCCTAGTTATTGGCATCTCAGAATACTGCAGGAGTTCAGAGCTAGACTGGAACTTGGCAAGTAGTCCCTGTCATTGCAGAGGGCCAAATCAACTTTCCCAGGCTTCAAGCACCCTGAAATGATCCAAATTCTGCCGATCTGGCCATCTGTGCTTGGAAATCCTCAGTTCCCCTAATACCTGGAATTTTTACAACAAGGAAGATACTACGTTCTAGCTTGAAAATCGTAAGGAAGACATGAATAGTCCCTGACCAAGGCAAATAGAGCAGTTTTATGTCATTAACAGCATCACTAGGAATTGGGGGTTTTTTACACATCGCATTACTGAGAAGTCAAATGTAGAAGACTGCATTTTGTGATGTGAGAGCCTGAAAGGGTTAATCACTCTCATTTTCTTAGTCTGTACCCTTATTTATGCCCAGCCTAGGTTGTGCCAACACAATTTCTATGGAGATGATCCCTTCTGATGCAGTCTTCCCTCTTTGTTAGGAGGGAAAGGGGACTGACGGGTGAGTTTCAGCATACGACTGATGGTGTTTAGGAAATAGCAGCAAAGAAGTTCATCACTCTCCGCAGTGGGTTACAGTGATTTCTCAAACAGACTAATCTGATTTAAAATTGGTTATTTTAAAAACACAGTAACGCAAAATAAATGAAATTTTTGCTCAAGCTACAATGCTAATTTTTGCATACAGCTTATGAGTATCACTAACATACCTGTGCCTCAAAGAGGTACCTTTTATTTACATATTCATTTTCTTTTTGATACTCCAATGAATTCTTGTTGGCTTGGATTAGCCTGGCTCTTTCCAGACCTGCAGAGTGGAGTGAGACACTGACTCTGGTGCAGAGAAAGGGCCCCCCCACCTCTCTCTGCCCAGTGTTTGGGAGGTTGTGATTGCGTTTTCATGAATAAATCCTAGGCAAGTGAATTGTGGTACTTTCCCATTTATTTGGGAATCAGTGTGAACAAACAAACAAACAAGCTATTTGCTTCACAACAAAAAGCATGAAAATGAACTGCTGTTCGCACTCAAAGGCAGTTAATTGCATGCACAGTTTCATTTTATTCTTTAAAATTAGACTTAAGGTTGAGTCTCTAGCTAGGCAAAAGAAAAGGAGGGGGGAAAAGGGAGAAAGATGGCACAGATAGCTAGCTAAAGAGATACCACTGGCTCCAATGTAAATATGTTTGCAGTTTGCAAGAGACCCGCCAGTCAAGCAGCTGTGGGAGGTAACAGGGGAGAACACATAAGAGGAAAAAGTCTTGTGGCAACAGTGGCCAGTTTCATTATGGCCACTGCCAGACTGTGAAACAACTCTGGGGGCTTGAAATCCTATTGCCTATTAAAACTGGGCATGACAGCTCTTTTTTATGCTTCACCAACCAGAGATGGAACTGTGTCCTAGGGGAAATAAGGAAAAATATTTATTACAAGTGTTTAACACCTTTTAGTACAAAACAACCCTAATATGCAGCACTTAAGGATAATTCATGCCAGCACATGTAAAACCAAAGGGAATCGCTTATCAGCTCAATAATTTGGTGAGGGCTTTTAAAGGAAGAGATGATGCTCCAGTCAAAACCCTGAGCCCAGATTTCTCTGAAGTGGAGACACTTTAAATTGGGGTTTTTGTATTATTTTGACAATTTCTCAGTAATAGACACAAGGTTCTGTCAACACACCCATCCCCAGGAATGCACACCTGCCAGCCTTGTGCTGAAGAGTGGCTGGAGACATACCTGCCCCTCATGCTTGGCTATAGCTGCTGGTGTATTTAAGATAGCTACAGAACAGTTAAGGGAGGGGATCTCCAACAGCCCACAAGGCTGAGGTTTAAATTGCTTTAAAGGCTTCTCTCAAACATGGGCACCCTGAGCTCGCCTTAGGTTGCAAACAGCCTGGAAGTCTAAGGATGCTCGGGTTGAGGGACACATTTCAAACCTTTCCTAATAGAATGCGGGCATTTAGAAGCAGCAAAATATAACATGACATTCACTGCTCTTTTACATGAACCTATAACAACTTCCCAGCTTCTGCTGAAACCTAGAGCTGGAGAGCTCCGCCATGCACTGAGCTCCAGAAGGGCAAACCTCAAGCACTTTCACAGGGCTGAGCACAAAGCTCTGCATGCTGTGTGTCCCAATTTCATAGACAGTGAAATGGAGATGCAGGACGCCCCTCAAGGCCACTGCAGAGCCAGGACCAGCATCCGGTGCTCCAGCCCCTCACCACAGTGCTGGGGCACTGCTAGCCCTCAGTGTTACTTATTAACACTCCCCGTTATTCGTTAACAACCCCAGCACCGGCTTCCTGCACAGCCCTTGCAAAGCCCCTGCTTTATATTGTGCAATCCATGTGCTGCTGCCATTCCTGTTTTATTCCCTAGCAGAAACCTTGCTTCCCGGCATCCTGACCGGAGCCGATATGTTAAAATACTCTTTACCTGGCCATTTGCATTCACAGAACCTGGGGGGGACCACAGAGAAATGGGAAAAGCCCATACGTGGCAAGGATTTCCCCCTGCCTGCAAGCCAGGTCCACTTCCTCCTTGGTACTGGTACACACCGTGGGGAAGGGCCTGCTGTTAAACAGTGCTCCTGCCCTTCCAGAAACTTCCAGAGTATTCCAGACCTTCACTGGGGCCAGAACCAGTTGCCTGCTCTGGCACAGGGAGGCAAAGGGTGACTGTTCCTGCTGCTGTCCTTGGGTCCACAGGGCTGGAGGATGGCAGCAGGGATTTGGATCCCTCCATGGAGCTGGAATCCTTCTCACCCGTGGGGTGAAGTTGGTGCTAGCAGGAGGCACCATTGCCCTTCATACAACTCCCTCCCGTATTTCTATGTTCCAGCATCATTCCATGTCTCTGAAGGAGAGAAGGGGAAGGACTGTGGTTTTGACGAGGTAAATGTAGCAGTAGCCCCAGCAAATAGGCATGTATGCAATCCCCAGCAAAAGACCTGTACAACTGCCCTGTGCTTCTGGATATAGTGTTATAATATCACTTGCTTAATTCAGGATTTGTACAAAATGTGGCATTCTTTTTTCTTTCTTTTTAATTTTAATAAATAATATCAGTAATATCTAATAATTATTATAGTTAGTATTAACCTTAAGGAACTTTGTTCTTCTGCAGATATAAATGCAGTGCATTTATCTGTAATCTGATTTCAAATGACCTGAAAAAAAGGATGAATAAAGTGCAAGATAGCTGCACAACAGGGGAGAAAACAGTGCGGGGGTAGGGATGGGGAGGACCCGTGAGGGTGTCAACTGCAAAAGAAAGGAAATTATCCCAATTCTAGCACTGCTGGAAAAACATGGAAGTTATTGCTGCACAAAGAACCTCTTGAACTGCTCTGCCTTCCAAAATTTCTACTGCACTCTCTGCAGTTACTTGTGTATGGCAGAAGCAGCATCTTTGTATTATATGAACAGTCTGCTTCATAATCAAATACCATCTGTCGCTACATCTGAACTTGTTTTCAACATCTGTGCGTTCTGGTCTTAACAAAGCTTTAAAAACTAATTCAAAAACTTTCACAGATCACTGACTAAATATGTACATTTACCATCTTTCATACTGGTTTAAAATATTTCTTCTATAGCTGCATCCCCTTGGCTGGGAATAGTTAAGATGTATACACTGAGTTGCTTTATTAAGCTTATTTTCTAATGGCCTTGGGTAGCCAAGTGCAAAAGAGGGACACTTGCTCAGGCACCGAGAGGACCCATCATATTCTTTCTTGGTGCCAATACAGTCCCTTTCTGCCAATGAGAAACCTGAAAGTTGATCAGCTACCATACCCCAATTACTCAAAATGACACTACAGATAAAACTGCAACCAAGGGGAGAATCAACTGTATGGCTTATATGCTGCTAAAGTGTGTCTGAACAAATGGTGAAGTAAAATCATGAGAGCCCTCAGGAGGATAAGTACGTTGTTACTTTGCACATGCTTCAGAAATGTGAAGTACATCTTTACAGAACTTTTGGCCAACCCCCTGGCAGATGTTGACCAGTTTTGCTTATGTATACATCAGTTGCAGAACACTAAAACAGAGATTGGAAATTTTAATTTAGTCAAGGCAGTTGGGCTAAAATGATGGCTTTTGTTGAAACCATTAAATAGAGCTGCCTAATGAAGTACAGTACAGCACTGGCAAACCGAGCCCTGATGAGATGCAGCAGCTTCCAAACTGCAGCCCTGCAAAGGGAAAGAAGGAAGCTTGCAAGTCTTTAACTAAAGTGGAATGGCGACAGCCCTTGTAAAGCTGCGTTTGATTTTGTGTTTGAGGGCAGAAGCACTTGTACATTATCGCCCTGACATTTTAACCATTAGTTGGAAATGTGCCGTTGCAGTTCCTGCCATATATTTCTCCATCCTATTTGTTAGAAAGTGAGCTAATAGACAGCGTGATGAAGTGATCATAAATTCACTTTCAAAGGGCATTTGGGTTCAGAGCCTAAAGATTGAATATGGCAAATTCTTAGGCACAGGGAAGAAGGTGGGGGCCAGGAGGGTCATTCTCACTGATGGCTTCAGTGATTGATTCCACTACAGAACTATATTTGCCCTTTACTTGGCTGTTTAACACAGAATAGCTATAATAGGTTCCCGATCCATTATTCCTTTTCCTCCTAAGGTCACTGTGGAGTTGAAAGAAAATATAACCTTGGCTGTGATAAAATAAACTTTAACATTATCAGGTGTTTGGAAATTGGAAGGTGCCTGATTGCTTTATATAGGATACACACAAACACACACACACAAAGGGTTATAATATAATCCTCCATGCTGCCTCTGACAAATGGTTATTACCATTCAGTATTGGGTTTTGCTTATGCAATAATATGATGTCATGCAAGTCTACACAGCCTTGAAATTCTTCTTCTTATATATGCCTTCCAAAAATCACATGCAGCATGCTTCTTTTTCAATGGTGGTTAGCAGCCTTTCTTTAAAGATAGGTGGCTTAGGAAAAGATCTGCTTTGAGAGAGAGAAAACCCTATCTGAAACGCAAGATGAAAATGAGCATTTTAGCACAAGTCATCCCCCAAATATTTCCAATAATTAGGAAGAGACTTATGCTCCATTTCACTGTTTTCTGTGTTCTATAGTATAGAGCAAGTGCCACTGTAGTTAAGTGTTTGTCAGCATTTCCCTTATAAATCCTGGTTTTCCAGAGGGTTGCTGCAACTTGCCAATTTCAAATCACACTGGGCTAACACTCACTGTACACATTGTCAGCCCAGATGCAAATTTCTGTTGTTGTTATTACCAAAAATGAAATCAAGTGAAGCTGCTGGTTTTTAGTTCATGGCAAAAGAGAACGGTTTGGAGGGGGGAGTGTGTACTTTGGGTTGGTTTTTTTCCCTGTTGCTCCTAGATGGGATTTTGTCATTGCAATGGTCTGATTCAAATGGGCTTGTTTTGAAAGGGATGTGAAAGGAAGTTAGAGTACAGATATTTTCATGCACCCCAAAATATAAGCTACGCATAAGGCTCACATAGAGGAGAGGGCAGTGTTCTCATTTGGCACAGCTTACAGCCAGGCATACGGTATTCCAGGTACACCTACTGACCTCCATCCCAAGCTTTGCTTCTGTGCCACTGATAAAGATCCATTCAGCAACACAAAATTGGTTGTCTTGGCTGCAGCAACCCCTGCAAAGCACAGAAGCAAACCCTGGTTTCCTCCCCCCGCCTTTGAGACCAACCCTCTGGCTTCCTACAGGACCCCATAAACTCCACTGGCTGAAGAAGGGGCCAAACTTTGACATCCGCAAAACCTGCAGCATCCCACAACAGGCACAGGACAGCACAGGACTTTGGGGCTGCAGTCCCAAATGTCATCTGCTTAACTTCTGAAAGAGGGGTGCCTTCTCCTGCCAGTCCTTGCTGGCCCCAGAGGGACTCAAGCCCTGGGGACACGCAGGGCCAGGAGGAAGAAGAGGAGGAGGAGGAAAGGGAGGTGCAGCAGGCACCACAGACTGACTCTCCTAGATGTGGGCAGAGAGCTCAGCAGGCTGAGCGTGAAGAGCTGCTCTCCTCCATGGGTACAGAGCTGGGGTCACACAGGTAAGGAATACTCACTAGATTGACAAGACTTTCTCTCTTTCATTTGTTTTCCCCTTCACTTTCAATTAACTAAAATTCCTTTTCAAAGTTACTAAAACAACGCTAAAGTATTGCCCTCCCCTTACTGACTGAGGTTTTTACTCTCTAACAACTGGAGGTTTTGTTAACTGCAGAAGGCTGTACTGAGATGCTTTCGGCTGCTTTCCCCTGAGCATGTAGCCCTCCATTCCTGCATGGCACAAGCATGTAAATCCAGACTACAAGCAGAGTTACACCAGTGTAGTGCAGCAGTATATTGTAAAAGTAAGTGGAGAAATAGTCCTCAGGTCAAAGGAAAGGACTGCATCAAGGAGCAGCGCACTTCTATACGTTACCCAATCTAGAGTGTTTTCTGCAAGTAAAGAAATGGGAAGGCCTTGGGTGAACAGCTGTTACTACTAGAGAGGATGAAAAGTGGTGCTACCACTCTCCAGCTGTCTGGAGAAAGACAAATTAGAGAATATGTTCTTATCTCTTAGCACATATCCACAGCTCTTGCAGTACTTTTAAGTCAGCCCCTAAGCTAATGTGCCTTGCAGTGCTGTCAGTTGTGGGGTTTATCTCCTTACTGTTGGAGGTGTTGGGGTATGGCTTGTGATATTTTTGGTGCTCTGCACTTAGAGACTAAAGTCAGCAGAAGAGACTAAGACATTAGTACTGTTACATCAACTTATAGTAAGTGAGGTTTCAGTCTGTTTGTAGTAGCAGGAGGTTAATTTTATAAGCAAATGCCTCCAAGATCTGCAGCAGAGCTACCCCATACTCCACTTCAGCATAGAAAACAAGGTTCATACTAGTCACACACTGTTTTCTCCACCTGGAAAAATACTTCAGGAGATTCCAGTTGAAAACAAAGAACAATTCCTTGCCTACTTAGAGTTAAGCTAGAATGTCACTTTTTCTTATATATGAGCCCCAAACCTCTGTATATTGATGCATTCCAACACAGAATTCAAGCTTCAGGATCAGAGGACCCCAGCTAAATGCCAAGATTTTTCCACACAAAAGAGAAACTGGATTTGCCCTCTATGTAAGACATACAACAGATAAACCCAATAATACCTTATCTCCTCCCATGACTTCCTGGCCAGGATCAGCAGCAATATATATGAAGATATCAATTGACTGTTTATAAGATTAAGTAAGGAATAGTGGAAATCAGCCCTTGCTTTTATTTGAGTTGAATTCATCCAGTGATAGATCTGTGTGGTAACTGTAATAAAGTAATAACAATAATAATAGAGCTTTGCACTTTTACAGCATCTTCCATTGAAAGCTATCTCAGTGTGCTTCATAAACATTCCTCTTGCATCCATTCCTTCAATTCCTTCACTTTTTCCTCATCTTTATCTGTAGAATATGATAGCATGGATAGCCTTAAAAATAAACTAAGGCAAGATATCATTTCAATGAACCACAGAAAGAGCAGTGTAAAGTTACCTGGAAAATAAGAGAGAAATTCAGCAGATAGGGGCTGGGGTATGTTCATTTTGCTAACATATTATGTGCTCAGTTAAGGATAAAAGAAAATCTGTACATTCTATTAGGTTGGCTGATACTTCTTGTGTGAAAGGAAAATAAATGAGTGTACACACTAAGCATGTCTTGTTTCTGAGGCAAAAAAATGAAGAAGAAGAATGCCAGTGAAGAAAGTTGGGAAGGATATGGTATTCATTTCCTTATTACAGGTAATGCTTTCTGAAATTGCAGCCTTATGATCACACATTTCTCACGTAAAAAAGTCACAGTATTGAAAGGTGACATGAGATGTTGGTACAGGGTTGCAATGTGGAACAGCAATGCTCTCTTTATCTATGGCTATATGGTAGCTACCTCACTAAACACAGCTATGAGACAAGAAATTCTAACAAATACTGCCACAGGTATAGTTTTAGGGTCCTGAATCAGCTTCAGAACAGGGTCCATTTGCTCCAAGAAATTCATCCCTGGAAGCTTAGCCTGTGTCCAGTGAAAACTTCCTAGGATGAAATTCCCCTCCATGCAGACAGCCAGCACAAAGCCACATACCACTATACTTGTAGGAATGACTCTTTCCGTCTCAGGGCTTTAATTTAAACTTGAAAGGGGAACAAAATGTAAAAGACAGGGTAAACACCTGAGAATGCACAAAATTAATGCAAGCAGGGAGATTTGGGAAAAAAAAAATGCACAGTAAAGAGGTGTTTTGTAAACAGAAAGCAATGCTAAGCAGGAAAATCCCAGTTTTCCACCAGCAACAGTCTTCCTCCTCTTGCATTGTGTTAAGATTGAATATTCCCTCCACAAAGAAGCACATCCCTCTATGACTAAGAGGCCATTTCCTTTGGTGGGCACTTCAACACCACCAACAAACTCAAATCCAGGCTCGAATCAAGCACGAGTGAAATGCTGGGAGAGGCACGGACAGAAGAAGGAAAGGGGGACAGGCAGTGAGCATCCATGGAGGACCAGGAGAAATAAGGGACCTGTGGCCTGTGCCTCAATTTCCCCATCCCTAAAAGACAAGCAGCAGTAAGTATCTTCCTGTGCTAAGTCTATTAAGATGGGCTGTGTGTGTAGATGTTAAGATTACCACCAGCTATTACCCCTTTACTCTGCCCTCCCCCTTTTCTCAGCCTCATCGTGACTGTAGCGCTAGCCCAGTAATTGGCTATTCTCATGCCTCAGATTCCCTGCTACTTAATTTTTACATCAGAACCTATCACATATTTGTTTTGATTTATTCAATATTGATCCTTTCTCTGACTTTCGAGCAGCTATCACCTTCCCCGCCCGTTCCCAGGGAATCTGCCAAGCCAGCAGTTTGTGATTTTGTCATAATACATGTGTTTCATTCTCCGAGTGGCTGTCACAAGCTTCTGGATCTCACAAATGTTACATCCCCTCTTTTTATTCACACGTTCTGTATGCTAGATGTTCCCAGAGATGGGCTTTTCTTGTGTGGAGAAGCAAAGCTTTTTGTATCCTTTTGCAGGGTACAAAACTAAGCCTGTTTTAGTAGTGATTTTTGCTGGATTTGAATAAATGCTCTTATACTGCTTTCTACAATACACTATGCACATGAGAGGAGAAAAAAGAAAGCTGAGTGAGAAGAACCTCGGGCAACCTGTTCTGAAGTGTCTGGGTGACTTGGGCACATTTCACTGTTTTCAGACACGCTTGCTCGCCATAAAACCCTCACTTCAGAGGATGAGATTGAGATACTCTAAACTGCCTTCTTTGTTAGTTCTGTGTCTCACAGCTGGTGGTCCTTCCCAGCATGGCCATGACAAGAAGGCCACATATCCCCAGTCAAAGCATCATCCAGTTAGAAGCAACCCCTTTTCAGGGAGGATAAAGCAAAGGCTGTGCCATGCTACGTTAAAAGCACGACCAGCAGCCCATGGGAGATTTTCATCCCCTCTATTCACTTCCATCTGGAATACCACCTCTGGCTCTGAAACCCAACAAGTCAAAGAGGGTGCTGAGAAACTGGAAAGGTCACAGGAGAAGGGTACCAAGATCATTAGGGCTAAAGCACATGAACGTTGAGGAAAGACTGAAGCAACCAGGCTTGTTCAAGGAAGTGGAGGCTGTGATGGGAGGTCTGTAGTCAGTATTTGAAGGGAAGTCACAAAGACAACAGAGCCCCTGTTTCTGGTAGTAGCAGATGGTAAAACAAGGAGCAATAACTATGAGCTGTGGCTCAGGAGATTCAGAATAGACACGAGGGTAAACTTATTCACTAGAGTAGCGCAGGAACAGTTTACCCAAGAGCTGGTATCTCTGTCCATGGAGGCTTTCAAGACTCACTGAGGGAAAAAACAGAGCTGACATGAGCAGGAGGCTGAACTGGATGACCTTCAGAAGCCCCTTACAATTCATACTTCTATGGTCAAAAAGTGCTTTGGAAGTTCAAAGGAACTTTTCCAAGGAGTTCTCTGAGAACATACACATATACACACGAACAGAGTAAGAAATCAAACAGGGCTTCCAATACAAACAGCTTCTCAGGATATTCAGCCATCAAAGCCAAGCTCCTGTGATCTCCACAGGCATTTGAGAGATGAAGTAGGGTAAAATATAGCAGTCTGAAAGAGACAGTCCCAGTGTTATTTACTTTCAAGTTTTCAGTCTTATCTCCCCATAAAATTCTTGTACCGTTCAGGAAAACCCCAGCTTTCTGCAGAAGCATCTGCCAGCTGCATTCTCGTTCTCCCCAAAACTCTTTTTCTCCCAAAACTGTTTTCCCTGCTTGTGAAAGTTTTCTTTCTTTTTTAATTCCACATCCCGACATTATTTGGGTTTTGCCTCTTTTCTCTCAGGAACACTCACTCCATCTTGTATAAACCGGAGATCTGGGTCCTTATCTCCACCAATTTCCACTCACAGCAGCCTCAGAAATAATTGGTTAATCAGAGGCATATGCTTGGGTGCTGTGTCCATCTGAATAGTTTATGTGGTATCACTCAGGGGAAGCAATGGTGGAAGAATCTACCCTTTTCTACAGAGAGAGACCTTTTGTGTGCTTGTTGCACCATCCCAGGCAGCTTACGAAGTAAAAGATGGGAGAAATTCAGAGATGGGGTAGACATTTGCACGGATTCTTTTCAATAAACATTTTGCTGCATTCCCATTTCTGCTAATGCGTCCAGTGTCACCGGGGAACGGTTCAGCATAAACACCTCCTGAGGAACTGTTCCAGAGCCTAATGCCAACCTGAGACAGCTGCTGATGCTGAACAACATCATCAAGGGCCCACTGTCCCTTCCTGCCACTCCTCCTCCTTCACTACCAGTGAAAGAACTATGAAAAGACCAAGAGCTGGTGTACAGCCAACAAGAACTAAAGATCTTGCAGCTGGTTGTACCACCTGTGCCTTGTGAAATTCCAGCCAAAACAACATCCCCTCCCTCCCCTCAGATAACCCCGTTATTAAAGAGAAGGGCATAACATTTGATAACTTCATAAGCGGGAGCGACACGTGCACAGCGGCAGATATGGAAGGTGACTGCTCCCGCTGTCGCCAGTGGCTGCGGACAACTGACCATCTCTTATGGGTGTGCAAGGGCCACTCTGGGTGAGGACGTTCAAATCCACACGCAGTGTGCAAGCCATGTTGTGCCAGATATATATAGCTGCTCGATGCCACCCTACTGAGCCAGTGCCAGGGCAGATCACATGCTGCTTGCTTTATTTGGGCTGGTTTGAAGGAGATGTACAGAATCCATGAGTGAAAGTGCTGATACATGCTACTCTGACACAAAAGGAAGAATCCTTCACTTAGGGCCATAGAGCAAATCCAGTGTTCTGGATTCCCCTCTTAATATCAAAGGGCATTACACATATGTAGTCAGAGCACATTGTCGCAGGCCAAGTTGCACCACACAGCTCTGAGAGGGGAATTTTGCTTGAAGACTGATAGAAATGGGTTTTTAGCCATTAACTGATAACATTCTTTAAGCAGCAAAATATTAGGCCTATTTGTTTTTATCTTTTATTAGCAATCAATAAAAGATAAGTTTAGAGATTTATTGATAGAAAACTATCAATAAAAGATAGTTTTTTAACTGGACAAAAAATAGGAAGAGAGTACAGTTAAGATGGGAATTATGCATCTTCATCTCATTCATGCATGTGTTTCAATCTGTGTGTTTTCACATGGAGCATGAGCTTGCACTGTGTCCATGTCACTATTTAGATCCATTACTGATGGGTGCTAGTGAAACGAAGACCCTAAACAAATATGTCTGGGTACAAGCAGGGAGTTAGTTGTGATTCCAGTGCACACCCAGGTGATGCTGATGACAGAGGTGAGACATTGCTTTTCAAGGATGTTTGGCCTAAAGAGAATCTCCCTTTGTTGGCAGTAGCCCTGCCTTCAAACATGTAACTGACCAGCTTTGACTTTATTCAGTGAAGGGCAACAGCATTCATGTACAGTGGCTTATTAGAAAATATCAGCATTACAGCTTTTTAATCCAATTAAAAACATCTGGCACTAGGGCGATCCAGCTGGCAGCCCCATGATTCATACCTCAGTGCAGAATGGCTGCACCCATCCCACCACGGCTGCCTCAGCAGACACCAAAAGCAGCTACTAGAGCGATGCCAAAAGCTGAGCACCTCTGTTACATCCATCTCTGCCAAGTCGAGGGTTTCTAGGCATCACCTGAGGCAGGATTGCTGCCTGGGACACAGCTGGAGGCTGGGATGGTGGGCATCTCCTCTGTCTAACCCACAGCAGGGAAAGATGGGCTAGTTTGGGTTTGCCCTGTACGAAGGAGCTGGAAATCTGTTTATTAGAAGATGAACACCTACTGAAGGTGAGCCAACATACTGGAAACACTGGGAATACTTTAAAATGATCCTTCAAGGCAAGAACTACTTGGCAGCAGGATTTAATTTTGCACACTGGGCTCACTCTAGCAATTTCTGCCACAGAACGTACTCTTCCTTATTGACTCCACAGGGTGGTACTGAGAGGAAATACACCATGACCTTCATCAAAATAAGAAGTACCATTAATACAAGTCCTATTCTTTCTCTGCTTTCCTCACAGAGTTAAGTGAGGCACAGGAATCATCAAATTAAATGGCTGGGTCAGCTTAATGTAATAAATCTATTAGTTCATATCATCATATATTTGATTTATACTACCCTAGACAATTGCTAGCATGTCATTTCTTTGTTTAGGGATTTTTAATTTGAAAGTGTTCTAATCCTTAGTGTCAGCTGTTCCTGGTGGGTGATGACATATCTACTGTGAGTGAAACATTCTGATGACATATAGAGTGTAGGAATCAAATGTCATAAGCATAAATATTTAAGCAATAAGACATGACAGGTAGAGCATTTCTTGGCGATTATCACACACCTCGGGTGGTGTTATGATGAGGCATTTGTCCAAAGGCCAACAGACTTTAACACACTAAAAGTAGCATGAGTGCCTGGAATTGTGCTGCTTGAAGTGTCTTACTGACATTTTTCCTTCTCTTGATGATTTCTTCATTTTCCAAGGGGAGCCTCAAGGAATTACCATTTCCGTCCTCTGAGACAGAGAAAGCTCACACCTTAGAAAGATCTGAGCACTTGGAGCTACCTGGAAAGGGGATCTGAATGAAGATGGACCTAAGCCTTAACAAAAGACATGCGCTGCCGACATTCACAGTCCAAATGTGATATTGAAAGAGCAGGTCTGGCATTTTCTACTGTAATAAATGCTTTCTGAATCAAGCAGACATAGTCAGCATGGCAATAAGCAGCCAATTTCTTCAGCAACATTCAAGCTACAGGCAGCACTTGAGGAGAAAATAATAAACCATCTTCACTTAGAAGTTGCTTCTTATAGTTAATTGCTCTGGTTTTATAGATGTTCCTGTTCTATAAATAATATGAGGATATGCTGTGTAATAGAGAGAGAGGTTGGTTTTGACTATAAGTAGGATATAAAATACATAATTTCTGAAGTTATGGCCTTAGTTCAATCTATCCAGTACTGTCAAAAGTCAAACTGAGATAAACCAGCCTAACTCCACTACAAGCAACTAGACCAGTCATACCTCTGGAGCTCCAATCTCTTTGTGGGACTCAGTTCTGTCTGAAATGGATTACATTAAAAAGAACATAATAAATGTTCTTTTTATACAACGAAAATAAATGCTGTGAATCTTTAAGTGTAAGCGAGGAAACATACAGATGAGTTTTCTAACTTGGCCAGGTCTACACCACCATAGAATCATAGAATGGTTTGGGTTGGACAGGACCTTAAAATCATCCAGTTCCAACCCCCTTCCCATGGGCAGGACACCTCACACTAGACGATGTCGCCCAAGGCTCTGTCCAATCTGGCCTTGAACACTGCCAGGGATGGAGCATTTACCACTTCATCCATGGTGATACTTGCTGTGATTACACCACCTCAGCTTTTTCATAAGTACTCAGCTGGGTTTAATACAAGTGGGTGTAAGAATATATATACACATTTAGAGCACCTCACTGTGGAAAATGATGGGCCACATTGATGGTATGAGATTAGTGTTGCAAAGCCAATTTTAGGCATAACTGACCCCCTGAGCAATTCTGTTCTTTAGCAATGTGAGAGCAGAGTCTGGTTTTAATTCCACAGATTTCAAAATCGTGCTTAAATTTGGGGTTTGAATTGAAAGGAAAACCCCACATCATTTTCTTTTACCCCCACCAACCTGAGAGCTCCCTGAAATAACAAGGAGTAGTGGCAGTAGCCATGGCAGCTGATGTTTCTATGGATGACTTCCAGGCTAGTGTTAAGGTGAGCCTCATTTTTTGTGAGGGAAGAGCCATTCTCTCTGCTCTGGCTGCAGATCTCCCAGTCTCCTTTCCTCTGTTGGAGCTCCACAGCAGCTTCAGCACCAAAGCTCAAGTTTGTTCCCCTGCCTGCTGAAAACATCAGTAGCACTCAGCCTTAGTAGCCCTTAACATCCAAATCACAGGCAGGTCAGCAGGACAATCTCATGCAACAAAGTAATAGGAAAATGCAGAGATGGAAAAGGCACCAGCAAAGTTTTCTTTGTGATCATTGTTTAACACTGTAAGTAATTAAATATTAATGAAAGTATGCTACTTTCATTTTGTGAGCAATTTAATTCAATTAAAAATAAATGGATCTCCTTGGCTCAGTGGATATACTGATATTCAGCACTGCCCTTAACTTAGTTTCAACAGCATTTAACTCCAGCACAGCACAAAGTACAGCGACTGAAACATAGCCCCCAGCTAAAATCATTAACTCTTTAAGTCCCAGCGGCATGATTCCCTCACCCTGCTGAACCAACATGGCCTCTCCCAGGGAGTATTGGCTGTGCTGTTTAACGTGCAGGAGCAGCAATTTATACCCAGTGTGTGAGCAAAGATATCTTGCACTGGGGCACTGTTTTCTTGAAAGGAAGTCATTTCAGAAAGGCTTAGCAGGCCTGCATGGCTCTGACTCTTCTAGCGTGGCGTGATCTGGTGAAGCAATATATCTGGGAACTTCATGTCACATAATGTAGAACTATTCTTTTATTGCGCTGAAAGAGCTGTTTTAGATTCCCTCTGAGCCCATAGGCCATGTCTTTCTGATAATAAGAGTGTTATCAATGCTTTAATATTGAACTCAAGTCTCTGCGTGAGAGAGCATCTAAGAGCTATTACTCAGCGCTGAAAGCAAAACCCAACTGTTCTGAATGGGAAGGAAAATGCCAATCTGTTGACAAAAAGTTAAACAGAGGTGAAATCTAAACTCTGTCCAACATTTTACAGCCTTAACTCATTGTTAACTTTTCATCTTATCTGTCAGGAATAGGAAACTAATGTTTAAAAACAATGTATTGCTTTTACGGGCAAGGTCAGCGTTTGTTAGATTTCAGGGTTATGCTGAGCATAGTCAGCCAGGGCTACACAGAAAGAATTGCTCCAGCACCCATGGGCTGAGGTCTTCCAAAAGTTAAAGTGTACAAAACTTATTTCATTCCCATTTTTTCCATACAGCCAACAGGAGCACTGCTCTGTTTTCACATACGATAGAGGTAGCTGTGGCTGGAGGTTAACATCTTTCAAAAGGTGCTGTTGAACAAACCCTAGGTCAAAGAATCAGTGGCTGCATTTTGCTTTTGGGAGAGCTCGGGTTCAGGGTCACTCCACTCTCTTC
Organism: Psittacus erithacus; assembly: GCA_009867235.2. NCBI lineage: Eukaryota > Metazoa > Chordata > Aves > Psittaciformes > Psittacidae > Psittacus > Psittacus erithacus. Next base: position 42,828 of record WYDI02184583.1, on the reverse strand, counting down.
CAGGGGCAAGGTGCAGATTTGTGTTCCTGCCCCTTGGACAATGCCAGGCTTTGTTCGAGCAGCAAAGCATCCTTGCTCAGCCATGCAGTTCCCAAGGAGCTGGCTAGGTAAGATAATACAGGGGAAGTTGAACAGAGACTCGTTCTGTTGCAGAGAGGGACAGAGATCTTGTTCAGAAAATGCAGCTTCAGGATGTTTTCCCTATATGCTTTTACATTGAATAATCCCACCTTGTCCACTCAGAAAGCACTTGATCCATGGAGCAACTGCAGGGACTAGCAGTTCCTGATGTCATTAGAAACAATCCACGTGCAATGCGCACTGTGCAGCAAACAGGCCAGCAAGGGAAAAAGAAATCAGTTACACGCAAAACAAAACGTGCTGAGTGTGCTGCCACATCCCTGCGTTTGCTTTGCTGACAGATACAGCCCCTCTTTATCCTCAGCAGTAAATATTCCGGGGGGCAAGACTCGTAAGCCTTTTTGTGCAAGCAGTAAAATAAACTCATGAACATCAGTGTAGATGAATTTTGGTAGAAATAAAATAAAGGCATTCTTTTAATCATTCACACTGAAACAAAATTTGTCATACCCTTAAGAACTGAGGTCATCAATCACATCGAAAAGCTTACAAACTGCAAATACTCAGAATTGACCAGCTCTTGAAGGCACTGTAGACCCAACTTTGCTTAAAAAACCACTTAAACCTAATCATAACAGCCAAATAACACCAAAAAGAAAAGCACAGTCTTGTCAGATCAGCTCAAGGATTTGGGATGAACTATTTGACCAGTTCTAGGTGAGGTATGTTTTGTACCTTCTGCCCCATGTGCTTGGAGACTTCCCAGCTTGTTTTAATCTCTCTAAGCAAATGAGAGCCCTCAAGGCTCATTAGGGTTATTTACCCAGTTCTTAACTGGCAAAAATCAGATCTACAGAAAGGAAGAAATAAACAAATTGATGTGAGGTGTGAACAGGGAGTCATGTTTAAAATAGCCTTCTAAGTCTGCTACCACATGGGACTGCTTCAAAGAAACAGCCTTGGGGAGAAAAAGAAAGGAAAAGTAAAAGTGGTTGAAAACAGGCAAGAGCTATTACGAGGGCTCATGACAAATCAGATACCAGAGTCTCTAACAAAGCATAAATACAGCTACAGAGAAGAAGGGAATCTCATGACTCAAAGACCTGTGATTCAGTCTTAGCTTTCCGAGAGTGGCCACTACTCTGATCTTCTGCCCACTTTTTGTAAAATAAAGGTAATGGCACCTTCTTTTTTCCTCCAAGTTATTGGTTCTGTTTCTCTAATACGGGATATTTCTCACAGTGGATTGTGCACTCCTGTGGTTATTAAGGGAGAGAGACAGGGACTCTTGTTATATAGGACTAGAGGAGCATTTACAATCATTCTGATCTCCCAGACATGCAGGTGCAGCTACTCATGGCCAACCAGTTCCTGCCATCCATATACACATGTTCCTTTGAATGGCAGCTTGTACCTACCCACCCACCCCAAAATAACAGCTATCTGATTAGCATAGCACCTGGTCCATCCAGTGCTGAACCACTTCTTGGAAAGCAGGCCCTGGCTTCTAGAAAGGAAAGTAGGAAAAATGGGTATTGCAATAGAGCCTATAAATTATCAAGTGGCCAATTGAACTGATACATGTGAAAGGAAGAGTATGTTCCCATCACATTTCTTCTCAGAAGCTGTGATTCCATCAACAGAAAAAGTGTTCATTCTTAGCCCAAAGCAGGTTTTGATCCATCCTATTGCACATCTCCTACGCACATTTCCTCCTTCTGTGCGCTGTTCTCTGCAGACTTTCATCACTGTTAAAGTTCCACCCTGCACTGCCTCAGTATTGACACTTTCTCAGATCAGAACTAGACACCACTCAGTACTCCAATGAACAGTTTTGTTTTCTAGCAGTCCTTTGCTTCAGTGATAGGATTACCCATTTCTTCTGCTCACCTTAGCAAGGCTTACATAGCATATCCATTGGTCTGCTACTTATTCCTCATCTTTCTTACAACAAAAACACCCTTCGTGGCATTATCAGACCAGCAAGAACAAGTTGCTCTGAAACCAGAGGTTTAAACTGCTCCCTTAACACTTTGGAAGGCACAACTGAAGACTCACTAAGAAGGAAGTGTTTTGTGGTCAATGGCAGCATAGCTGAGGTTCTCAGCTGCAGCCATCTGAGATGCACAAGCAGCTTTATCTGCATCAAGAGAAATCACGCATGTAAACCTAAAGGGAATGTAGGTCTTGCACCCATAGTGTGCACTCTGTGTTGCACCCAAGATGCATATTTCTGAGCAAAATGAAGTTTACAGCAGACTTTCAAATTATAACCCCATCAAGTGGAGTTCAGTAACTGAAGAACACTTGCTTGGGGCATTCAAGAATTCAAGTTTAGACCCAAATATTTCCCAGAGCTGCAGAATGCAGGGTAAGAATCAGCAGCTCTTTCTTGAGACTTCGTCCCATCTTCAAGAGTGTATTTAAAATAAAAAATCACAAATTTCCTACAGTATGTGAATAACAGGATACAAACCTCACAACATTGTTCAGCATTAACTATTAAACATGGCCTGCAGCTGTACCACCGGGGGCTCTGACCCTGACAGCTCTCACAAGTTACAGACTCCAGTCAGGACTTGGAGGAAAAGCCTCAAAGGAAAATATAAATGCTATAGAAGAGGTTTTTGCAATTCAATAGGAGAAAATGACATCAGGAGTTTCTAGTGTTTGCAGGGTGTTGTAACTGGCGGCTTTTGTAGACTCTTTTGCTTCTTGGGGCAAGGATGTTACCTGCCACATTCCTCCTGGGTTATGAGATGACGTCCTGCTTCTCTGCATTCCCCTCTATGATTTCCACATGGCAGAAACGTCCAATGCTAAATTATCAGGTACTGTGGCTGCATGATCTCAAACACTTGCTGCTTTTCACCCTAAAGGTAGCTGTTTGCACAGTAGGTAAATCACTTCCTATAGCTGCAAAGTCTATGGTAAATTGCTTAGGATCCTTTAAGTTGACATTTGCATAAACCACTACTGCTAATATACACTATTAACACCACTGTTAATGAGCACTAAAACTCACATAATAAGTACATGAAGTAAAGATGGGAAAAAGAAAAATCTCTGCTTTTTTCTTAGCTGTTTTTCTGTCCTACTCACCCCTTCCTCACAAAACCACAAATCTAACACATCTGCAGAGTTAGATACTGGGCTTCACCTTCATATAATCTGACAACTGAAAGTGGTTTTCCCCCCAAAACAGCCTATTCAAAAGCTTTTGAGCTTCAGGTCTGCCTCCTGAAAGGGTTTTTAGTGGGAGAAGCAACACTCAAACCCTTTCCCTCATTGACAGTGATTACATTCCTTCCCCTGCTTCTCTCCCCATACCTGGGCTTGTGGTGAAAAATCCCTGTGACTGCCCTGTGCTGACATTTACCAGGTGACAACAAGATCGGGTTAGGTGTTTGATACCCAGGTCTTTGCATGCAATTATCAGGTAATATTACAGGTAGCTGAGACTCAGCACATTGCAAGGGGTTATGATGAAGCTCTTCCTTGTCTAAGCTTTTTCTCAGTAAGGTTTTTAAAGAGGCAGGTGGAATTTTATTCCAAATCCTAGGCTTCGCATGGTCAAATTCCAGGGTTACTTTTTTTGCAGCTGAATAAGCAATGAGTGGGTTTGTGAGCCCCAAAAAGAGATGATCACTGATGTGTCTGAGTGGTGAAATATTCTATGAGGGTTTGATATTTGTCACCAGCTTTCTTCTCTGATGTTAGGAGATCAATCCCCATTCTCTAAATCTTAAACCCGCAAATGAGCACTGCTTTCAACTGTTGAAAGAAAAAGCTATACACTTTCTGTTTTTTCTTCTATGTCCAGAAAAGAGTCCAACAGAAGCTCCTTAGATCAACGAGAAGCTTCACTTGGGATTAGAGTATCAGCCTGTGGATCTGACCAGACCGGCGTTAAATTACATTTCAAAACAACATTTAAAATACTACGATCACCATTTCTGAGTCTATTTGCATGGATTTGGGTCTGTTTGGTCCTCTTTTAAGCTCAAAACCTCGCCGTCACTGCAAAGTTGCCGTCTTAAGTGTAAATCTAATCTAAATATTTTCCAATAGAGGGAAGAAGAGGAGGAGGAAGAAAAAAGCTTTCTAAATGACGCTGGAAGCTTTGAACGCGATCCCGCAGGCAGGCTCTGCCGCCGAGCTTTGCATTTCCCGGCAGGGGGACGGGCGCGGAAACCAGAGGCTCACTGACACCCAGCGGCGGCCACCGAGAGCGCAGCGCAGCGGAGAGAGCAGCGCAGAGCGCACCGGGAAGCGCAGCGCCCGCTCCGGTCCCGCTCGGTCGCGGCCGGCCGGGGAAAGGACTCAGTCCGTGGGCCCGTTGTTGAAGTTCTGTTCTACCCGACCCAGGGTCTTCCAGACAGCCTGAAGCTCGGCTCGCTGAGGGAACGGCGCGGGGAGAGCACAGGGATGCCCTGTGATTTAAGGAAAAGGGGCTTTTTCTTCATCTCCAGGATCTCTGCTGTTTGCTTATTGCTCTCTATGCTACTGCGATGTGATCTTGAAGGGCACCCAGCACCCGTCTCTTTCTCTCTAGGTGATGCACCAGTTACTTTTCCAAAACAGCTTCTTACACCAAGTCCAAACTGTAAAAACTAAACAGCCTTTCACACCCATAACTAAAAATACATCTCTCCCCTCTCCAAACCACATTCTAATATTTCTCTTCCAAGCCCCTTTAGAAAGGATCACTGCCCCAGAGAGAAGTAGCCTTAGTGCACACAAATGACATACACCACACAACAGGGGAATATGCACTGTAGCTTAGAGATACTGCGCTTTTAATCTCCTGGGGTGAGTGCCCGAGAGCTAAGGTACTTCAGGGAAACAGCTCCTGATTGTCTGGGAAAAGAAATAAGACTAGGAATTGGAAGTAAGGGTAAGAAAAACCCACAAAGCAGAGGCCAAGACAAGAACAAATACTTAAAAATAAACCATATATTCAACATCTATCTCTTTGATTACTACAAAAATGAGGCAGAATAGTTGTATGGAGAAGATAGATGAAGTAGACATAGAAACTGAGCATCCAGTGCCTTAAAAGAAGCTCATATAAACTGGTCTTAGCCTTTAGTGTCAAACATTCAAGCTGCCCTGCTGAATTTCTTCACATCTGAGGGTGTCCTGATTCAAGGATTGTGTCTGTCTCAACACTAGGAACATACCAAAGCCTGGAGATGTAGGTCTGGGTGCCCAACCAAGCACATCTCCAGCAAAGATGAAGGGTGGCTCCAGCAAAGATGAAGGGTGGCTCCAGCAAAGATGAAGGGGTAACTGTGCTTGTGCCCAAGATCAAGAGCCCATCTTTACACAGAGGATACAGCTCATCGCAGCGGTACCTGAGAGCTTTGCTGCTTCTGATATGGGCATTCTTGCTGTGCTCAGCCCCACAGTTTCTGAATGCTTTACAGACATTGAAAGAGCAGTGAAAAATCAGTCTCACCACACAAACTCTTAGTTTTGCCCTCCAAATTTTGCAATCCTTTTTTTTTGCCTTCTTTTTTTTTTCCTGGAGCAATACAAGGAGGAATTTGCTCTCTTATTTCAGACTTGGGAGTGGGTAGAAAAGATGCAGTTCTCATTTTGCCTGCATTTTGTATGTATGAGATAAACACGAGCAGCGTGTGGTGCTGGTCTGACAAACAGCTCTATGACCCTGACCCTCTATGACACAAACCCATCTGGTTTGTGGCCATTTACATCTCTTCAGTCATCCCCATGCCGGTACCCTGCCATTGCTGGGCACTCCACAGAGCACAATGGAGTATCCTTAGAGTAAATGGAGATTCTCCGTTAGTAGCTGGAGGTACAAAGTATCTGAGACAGGGCCAGGCTGGTCCAACACAGCCCAAAGGACAGCAGAAACATGCGCTGCTCCCAGTGTGCGTTTGAGTTCCTTGCACATCTTTTTGGCTTATCTTCAGATGTTACTGTCAAGTTTTCCAATCATAAAGGCAGGAGGTTTGTTACTCCCACAAGATGTGGAGCAACAGCCCTGTGTGTGACACTAACCCTCAGACAGAAAATGCTTCAATCTCTGTTCAAGTGAATGTCCTGCAGCACAGGAGAAACTGGAGACAGCGCAGCACAGAACTTTTGACAGATAAATCATCTATAAACCATGGGACATGGCCCTAAGTTATAAAGAACAAATGATTTTGCATTTTTGGGGGTTTTTTAGTTTGACTTTTTTTTTTTTTTTGGTGAAGAAAAGAATTCCCTTGTTCTCTCCTTTAGCAATTTTCATTTGAATAGGTGGATCTGTTCTTTACATTACTTTTGAGAGCCTGCATTTCCCAAATTCCTATTACACCACTGGGCTTTCAAGGACAGGAGGGAAGCCAAAACATTTCCATCTAATGCAAACATGGCTTACTGGAAGGATGTTCTCATTTGTTAAAAATGCACTGGGAGCAGGAGCCAGGTTTGCTAGCACCTTCTCTGCAAGCCATCTCTTCCTTGGCTTGCTGCATGTACAGAAAGAAAACCTCACCAAAAGGAAAGGGCAGAAGTTCCTGGAACACCACAGTTTGCAGAGAGAGCTGAGGAAAGTGCTACCCAGGCAGGCAAGCAGCTCTAGGGAGGGCTAACATACTGTCTTGCAGCAAAATGAAGCACATGGATGACTGGGTGCCCTTTCCCATCAGTTTCCAGTTAGTTGGCAGCCTGTCTCTATCTGTGGAAGACCATCTCCAAGATAAAAAGATCCAGTGCAAGGACAGAAGATACTTAATACCTCATTTGTTAGCAGAGCTGAGATTTCAGCTGTGACTCCCCCCAGGCAAATCCATTTCCAAATGTTCCAGGTGTGGTTCCAGAAGGCATCTTCAGTTCCAGAGGGCAGATCTCTGCATTAGCAAAACCAGTGTCCAAAGTGCTTCTTCCTTAGAGGATGGAAACTTCACGTCAACCCAAACTGTTCTTCCAGCCAATGGATGCAATGAGGTCCTGAGAAGTACTGATGATCTCAACGTTGTCACTCTGTGTGTGCATAAATATGTGCATATAATATGTATACATACACATGAATAAAAAGATAGTGCCTCCACTTGTTCCTTCTGCTCCCAGAGGTTTGGGGAATCTGGGGAGCTAGTCAAACACAAAGTGAGACATTGCTGAGCATGCTGCCAGTGCTTCATCCCTGCAGAACTCATTACATGCCAGTTGCTGCACTTAGAGTGAATTGGGAGGGGAATTTATCAGAGAGAAAAAGTAGAGTTAAGAAGCATTTTTTTTTCCTTCTAACTGCTCTCCTTTTATCTGCTCTCCTCATGTTTCTGGGCTTTTTTTTTTCTTCTTCCTTCTCCTTCATCCTATGGAAGTGGCACTGAATGCTGATGAGATAATAAATGATCCAACCCCAGGCAATCATTTGTGGGTAATTAGTTCAGCTACTGAACTTCTAAGAGTCTCTTTCTTTTCCACTTGCCTGGCCAGAAAACTTGGGTGGTTACTTACCCCATGGCTGCTGAGCAGGCTCCGGGGAAGGGGCACTCCAGTACAAGTATCTGAGCTCCTGGATACACTGTGCAATCTCTGATTAAGCCTAACCCTAACCTAGGTATTTAGTATTTCATTTATTTTTGTATGAAATTCCTTACTTGTGCCAAGAGCCATACATCACATCCCATTTAGGACCAAATCTGGGATTTGCTGTAAGCTTCTGTGCACAGTCACACCCCAAATCACAGATTGGTTCAAACCAATTGGAATAGCACTACTTTAGGGAGCTTGGGGGAAATGGGGGTGTCCTTTTTCTGTTTCAGAATAACCACTTAAAAATTTCCCTTGGAAGGGAAGTTTGGGAGAGAAATCACAGCAATTGGTTTAATGAACCCGACAGGATTGATTCCAGCTTTCCCCTCTCCCAGGATGCTCAGCTTTCTCACCCCATGTCAGAGCCCTACAGCTGTTGATGCTGAACCAGGCTGCCTTGGAGCTGTGGGCCCCAAAGTGGTCCAAGTGATGGAGAAGCCCTGGATCTGCAGGCCCTGGAAGCCCACCAAGTGAAATGGGCAGGCGGGCAGGGGAACCTTTGCTTATATTTTGCTGGTGGGTCAGCAAACACTCTGGTTCCAACAATTTGGCATTATCTGACCAAGACCTCTTCCATCTGAAAATTCCCACCTGTTTTCAGTGTACCCTCAGAACTTCAGAGGTGATCTCTGATAAACCGAGGGGCGATATGGGCTTTTGGGTGTATAATTAGCTGCTTCATGGCAGAATACGGGATAGCCAAGTCTGCAGATGAGGAGAGGAAGTTCTGTGTTGGTCAATTATGGGGGCTTTGTGCCCTCCCCTCTGATGCCGGTCAGCATTAAACACAGAACAAAGGATTAAATAAACCAACTCTTTGTCTGCTTTGGCATTGGTGATTCATATTTGATACTCATTAGATTCAAAACCAAAGCCAAGCATCCTGGAAACACATAGAACTTCTCAGGCACCTCTGTACTTCATGAAGCAGCGAAGGATGGATGCAGCCACAGCTCCTCCTCCACAGAAATCATCTTCAGAAAGTTTTGGTTTAAATCTTCAGTTCATAGTTCCACTCTTTTTAATTTTTCTCTTCTTACAGTCACCTTGGGTGACAGATGTCACTGGGCCTCAAAAGAGCCACGTGGATAAATGGGTAAATAATACTGATGGAATAGTATGTGCTAGTATATCCCACTTTATCTGTTCTAACAATACCAAATTCCTCATCCCTGAGAGACACAGAGGGTTCACATTCAAACTTCAATAAGCAATTCACAAACTAACACAGAGTGATCTAGCTGATTTCACTAGGGACCTCCATCTGGTGATGAAATTTATTCTGAGCCATGTTTAGGTTTTGTAGTTGTGGGCACCATACACAAACCCTGAGAGAAACTGAGACCTTTAAAGCTGAGCTGGGAATTTACTAATACAGCTCCTCCTGAAATAGATGGATGCTGTTTGCCCTCAAAATCTCAGTTATCCTAAAAGTCAGAGTCCTACATTCTGCATGTTTATTTCTCAACCAAAATAAGGATAATCTCTTTCAGCCTTTTGAGTCTACAACAACTTCCCAAGGCACACTTTGTCTGACAGTACTTTTGCTGTTATATCCTGGAGGTGGACATGTCTTCTCCAGTTGTAATATATTCAACCTATAAATTGTTCAGTTGGATTCCATTTTCAAAAAGCTATGAGGGGGAATTCATATTCCCCAGCTCTTTGAAGCATGTAACAAATAAACATTTTAATAGTATGCTATAGGTGTGAAGTTTGTGTGGCTTGCCTTCAAAAGAAAGTAACGCTGCGGATATATTACGTTTTTCTCCCTATAGTTTGAACAATGGACAGATTGTTTTTTCCTTTCATTTTTGCCTGTTTAAGTACAGGATTGGAGTTGTTTTTTTTCTGTATTTTTGCCCTTCAGACAGCATATTTTCCTGATGGAACTCCCCTCCCCCCAAAAAACACAATGTGCTTTTCTGATTTACCAGCTTTAGCATTTTCTCAACAACCATGTGAGCAGGAGCAAGGACTGAGTATTTTTAGACACTAGAACTCAGCAGATGGCAAAGGATGTAGAAGATCAATAACTCTAGTTTTTGTAAAGTTTACAGCTCTGCTTACTGCAGTATGTTTCAAAATGCAAGAAGAATAGAAAACTTCAAAGAATGAAATAGGAGAAAACTGCACGGGGTGCCTTGTACAAGAACATTTTCCAAGCCATTCTTTGAAAGCAAGCCATGCACTTGCTTCAGCTTTAATTGTGAGCTCTCCTTTTGTTAATTTAATTGTACTCATGTTGCTGTTTGGTAAAAGGTCTTGGACAGATGTGTACTCATCTGACATTCTTCCAAGCATGTCTGCATGGTCAAACTTGAAAGGTTTTTGGGAGCTGAAAGTCATCCCATCAGGAACCAGAAACACCATCTGCTTTAGGCAACTAAGCACACGTCAAGAATAGCCGTCACCCTCCTTCTGGGCTCAAGTCTCCACACTCCCTTGGGCTTTTCCTGTGGAGCAGCTGCCTTCAGAGTTGCAGAGGAAGGAAAACCATAAAAAAAGAGTTCTGGCCACAACAGTTTTCACTACCACTTAAGGAGCCTGAGGGCTTAACTGAAAACAGGGTGGAATCAGGCAGCTGCTCAAAAGCTGGTGGCGCAGTGCTGAAAATGGGTTCTCCTGGCCCAAAGTAGGGACACTTCAGAGGAGAAACCAGTGTCTTGGTTTGTGACCTTAAGTCCCTCAATCCTTCTGCACCTTCACTTCTCAGCTGCAGAACAAGGGCAGCACAATCTCATTTCTGTGCCTCCTTTCCCTTACAAACAGCAAGGCTCGCAGGGCAGGCACTGAGTCTATGACCCTGCAGTATGCGGTAAGTAGAATTAGGAAAGCCATCACCAGACCAGCGGCTGCCAGAGGTTGGAGGAGACAAACAGAATTCCCCCAAAGTCACTAAGACAGAATTCCCATTAGTGACACGCGTGTTCCCTGACACCTCGTGGCAGGGCTGTGGGGCTCCAGAGCAGTCATATCTCACCCTTCAGCAAGATCTGCTCATGGTGTGAGCAGCTAGATGCCAGAGACAAAAGGGCTGGTAGGCAAGCAGATCCCGCTGGAGCTTTTCATCCATGGCTGCTGATCTTTCCAGCCCCCTGGCTCCTGTTCGTTAATGGGAATGTCCATACCACGCTGACAAGCAGGAACAGGTCAGGAGCTCTCCACGCATTTCCCTGAACTGGGAATGAAGCAGTCCCTAAAACTGAGGAATGATGGGGTCAAATAAGAACTGAAGACATTCTGATGCTTTGTTTTCAACAGACACAAGGCAGCTGTGGCTTTACATAGTATTTTTAGGGCTTGCGACATGCTCTTTGTGCTCAGGACTGGCAAGGCCCCATCACACAGCCTGGGTTCAGCAAGGACCAGCAAGGCTCCCTGTCTGCACAGGAGGACAGGGACACACACATGGGGCAAAGGGGTGGTGAAGCTCTGCTCCCAACCACTATAAAGAGCTGCTGTGGGGTTTCCACCTTCCAGGCAGATCCCCACCACCCAAACGGGGCCCTGCTAAGTGCGTCGGTGCCATCTCCAGCAGCTGTCCCTTCTACCCGAGCAGTGTCAGCCTTGGAGCCGGGCCAGCATCTATGTGTGGAAGCTGTTCCCTCCTCCAACCTTCTGGACCTTAGGCAAAAGAGCTACTAAATGAGCCATCCTGACACCAATACTGCAGTCAATTTGTTAATAAGGAGCAGAGACAGGCTTTGCTGCTGGGAGGAGGAGGAGAGGGGGAAAGGAGATCATTATTTTTAATTTAAATAAATCAATATGTTAATAGGGGAAAGGATGCACAGGGATGGTGGAAGGGGGAAGGCAAACAGCACAGCTCTTTATTTTTGGAGGGTGCCACGTATTTTGTCCTGGGTTTACAAAAAATAAGATGATTTAATATAAAAAGAGTGGGAGTAGACAACTTTAAAAGTCCAGTAATAGCAAATAACTAATTATGCCTGCCTGAGACTCGGAGCGTGCCTGGCTCTTTTCTTTCTTTCAACCAAATTAAAGAAAAAGGAAAGCTTGATTCCCAGGAGGGCTTGTCTGAGGCCTCTCATCTCTAATACACATCTAAAGGGACAGGGAAAATACCTTTTATCACTTAAATCTCCCTGAAATTTAAGACCAGCTGGGATTTTCTTTTTTTTTTATGTGGATATGATTCATTAAATTCGTATCATTCCAAAGAAACCTTCCTGCCGGTTTATCTTTGCCGCTGCACTCATCTCTCCAGAAAAGCACAGTTTCCTGAATGTTGTCAACCTGGACAGCTCAATTTTTTGGCTGAAAGTTAGATTTCATTCGGAAACTATGGAACTGGCCCCACATTTTTCTTTTCAGGGAACTGGTATGTACAAATCATTCTTGGAGTCAACTTTTTCCCTTCTGCTGAGACAATAGGAAAATCCCGCACCGCCGTACAGCTTCCAGCCATGAGGCTTCTCAGTCCTGAGAGGTGGGCTGGGTTTATTTTCACAGCCTTTCAATATTTATGTGTTGTACTTGGGGGTTTTAGTGTCTTTGATCAAATAGAGGTACAAGTGCTCTGAAGGCTGGCTCGGAGAGCAGCTGCATCCCACTTCCGCTGGGATCAAATGCAGTAAGTTTGTATTTCAGCGATCTTTAGAGATGCTTTCCGGTGTAGCGATGCACGAGCCGATAAATAGAGGCTTGTGATGGAGTTAATATTCCCATATAACATGAGGCTGCTGAAACACTCCGTGGAGTTTTCCAGCAGGGAGGAAAATGTATGTTTGACATAATGAGCTCCTTCATGTATGGTGCCACAAAAGTTACTAAGGGAGACGGTCCCTTCTTCAGCGCAACGAAAAACAAAGGGAAGTTCATGTGGCGGGATTGCTCCGTGCTGGCTGTGCCCAGCAGCCGCTGCGGAGGGTGGGGAGGCACTTCCAAGGGTGATGGTTTGAAAAGCAGAGCTGCAGCAGGGCACCCGGGCAGCGGGAGGCTTTGGGAAGAGGTCAGGCAGAGGGCAGGGTGGATCGAGTTCAGGGCCGGCTCTGGAAGAAAGGATGCACGGCCCCAACAGATGCTACTCGCGTTGTTTGGTGGGCACGTGAGTGCCATGGTGATGGGTGCGCTCTGACATCCCCGATAAAGGAGCCCTCAGATGGGGGGAGCTCCAACAAGGGGGATAGGGGCTGTATCCCAGCCTGCATGAGTGCTTCGGGCTGCACTTAGTGAAATGAAAACTAACTGAGAGCGATTCCATAGAAGTAAGCAACACAGAACTCCTGGAATTTATCCCAGGGTAGAAGAGCAAACAGTTTTTACCCTGTGATTTTTCCTTTTTCTCATCCACTAAGCAGACACAGCTCTGCCCTTTGAACAGCTCTGCTGAGGGTGGGAAACTGCCCCTGAACTCTCTGGTTTGAATGCTTCTTTCCCCCCAGGCAGGTGCCTGGGCACGTCCTGCTTTCGTTTTTCCCTGGGTGAAAGGATCCTTTTTCCTGTTTCTTGTTTAGCCCTGGAGGAGCTCACAACTTCCCTGCATTTTGGTACTACTTATTGCTCAGAGATTTACCGTTCTATTTCTAAGGCTCCGAAAATTCAACTCATGCAAATACTCTCTGTTAGTAAAGGCTGCAGTATCTGGTTTAGATACAGACACAGCTCTTTGATTCAAATTAGGGCTTTTACCACCTTTCCAAAATCCTCCTAGACCTCCGCTACCTTGAACACCGCGAATGTGATAAAAAGTATCAGCTCCTCTTGCCAGATTCCTGCAGGAGCATCAGATCTAAACTAGATTGTCAGGCAAAACCCCTGATTTTCAATTCAACCCAAGTTAGCAGGCGGGATCCTCTGGTTACAATTTGAAGCTATCAGCATTTAGGGGCCACGCTCACCCAGGAATCGCCAGCGAGAGTTCACGCCACAGATTTACTTTGGCTTTGCAGCTCCTAAACGTGATACAGCTCTCTGCTGATCTCCAAATGCAGCCAGTAACACAAGCTAGCAACCTTCACTGAACAGTCCTAGATTATCAGGTTTTTAAAGCCCAGGAAAAGAAGAAAAGTTCTCCTGGTAGAACAGTTCTCAAATTAAAAGATCTCTTTTGTTCTTCAATAATGGTTTTTGCTTTTGGACCTCACGTCATCAGCACAAGAACAGTTTTACCAGTGGCAATATTTTGCTGCTGCCTTCAGTCCAGCAATTAGAACAACTAACAGATAGTCCAGACAATAGCCAATTTAGCTGCAGAAAGGGAATCTGCATTTCTCTTTATATACCTTATGTTAAAGATATACAGCATCATACAATAATTATCACTATATAAACACATTAGAATTCTAAGGTCTTCAGGGTAGTGACTTTCCAATTTCATAGTGCACCTGCACAAAACCTTTTAGGTTGTTTAAAATGCTTTGATCCTCTTGTTCATAGATTTTGACTCCTATGATATGATTATCAAATGGTTACATATCTATAAAATACAATGTAGAATTAATAATTATGATAGTAATAGATACACACTGAAATTGATTTATTAAATATTTATATTATTATTATATATTATGGGGGTTTGGAACTAAATGATCTTAAAGTCCTTTCCAACCCTTACTATTCTATGATTCTATGATTATGTTTTATACATTACATTATGTATCTTAATGACATTTCATATATTGTACATCTCATAATGGTTTTTAATCTGTATATCTATAAAGCCAGCATTTCGCATGTCTCCACACATGACCAGACATGTACATACATGCACCTGTGTGTATTGTGCATACATATATCAGCAGCATACTATCACTGCGTAACAGTATTTGGGACTGCTGGTTTTTAAGCACATGGCTTAAAGGAATTTCCGGAAGACATATTCAGTAATGATATAAATAAAATAGATTATGAAAGTCTACACTGGTATCAGGTGCTTTCAGTTAAGAAAAGTCCTATGAAAAAAGTATTAGTAGCTGAACCTAATTATTGGTGATGAAAGTAATTTCATTTCAAGCATCCTATTAACTAAAATCCATACAGAGAAATTATTGGCTGCTTGCACCAATCCCCATTACAAAAACCAGTAAAATCCCTTTGCAAAAAAAAGGGAAGACTACAGCTTAAACCTTAAGTACTTCGATAAAAATATAAGATCAGTTTCATCCCAAAGTACAAATCCCAATCTCTATCTAAAACTGCCTGACCCTAAAATATATTCAGGGCTTGTTCTAATCACAGGAGATGTATTCTGAATAGGACAGCCCTCGATCATCTGCTAAGTCTCTTTAAGTCATCGTTTTCACTGTATCTGAAAAATTAATTCCTTTTTAGAAATATTCTCATCTTCTACTAAAAGAAAAAAAAAATAAAAAAGCTTTTCTGATGTGGAGTGACAGGATTATGAAGTGACCCTTCAGGTCAGAAGGAGACTTTTCCTTTTCTCATCAAGGAAATCAATTTCTAAGTCCAAGTCTCTTAAAATAATATATTCTTGTGGCACGCATACAGCTTTTTTTTTGATCTGCTATGAAAAGAATAAGAGGTAAAGAGGATCAGGGGTGGCGATGGAATATTATAATCTGCCACACTCACACATCAGCCTTTCACTAAGTAATTCCAGATAAATTGAGGATTTACATATTTAAGATTAAATGGGGAAAGAGTAGCGATGCATAAATAGAAGAATACAAAGATACAATTTAGGGAAGTTAACTCTTAAAAACTTTGTATTACTTGATGCCCAGCCCGTCTTCTTTAAAACACATAATGTTTATCAGGAAATAACCAGGATAATTGCTTTTAGATCAACGGAGCACAAACACAGATGCCTTAGGGTTTCTCTCCTCCACCCCTCCCACCTTCACTACTGAGAAAATACCAATTACCATGACAAGAAACAGTTAAATGCCTCCAAAGACACATACACAGAGCAGATGGAAAACAGGAGGAAACCAGCTGGAAGTGTGTTTCCCTTAGAACTGTTTTTAACAGCCTGTGCACAAATAATGTCTCACTAATACGCAGATAAAAATAAAACATAAATATTTAAAAGGTGACTGGTCAAAGCAACAAGATGGCATTCGGTATGGGAACCTTCCCTCTCCTGTTCCCTTCTGTGTCCTTACTCCAAGGAACAGTTCAGAGACATCCTTAACCAGGTGTCTGGCTCAGGGAAGGTAACTTTAATGGGAAAGCTCTGGTAATGGTTGTAACCTTTTCGTACTGCTATTTGCAAGGGTTTTATTACTCACCTGTTCAGCCTTTGCTTTTATGTTGAGCTTCCTGTGTGGAAGGCTTCCCAGCTCTGCCTCCTGGTGCTGCCTGCCCCAGCTGAGCTCCAGGAGCAGTTGTTCACACCAGCTCAAGACAAGGAGACCAATCCTTTACAAAATTCCTCCTGCTCTTGGGTGCTCAATCAGAAGCATTGCAAAGGAACTCTTTTTCCAGAAAATGCTAAGCACTTGCTGATAATCAGGATACTTTTAAGATGTCTAGGAGTAATCTGGGATCCCTGTAATCCATGCTTACCACTATACACCTAGGCCTGACCCCAGAGAATTCCTACAGCATCCATGCTCCCTTTTGGCTTTGCCAGTAGGGACAGCAAAATCAGTAGAGATAAGGAGAGATGGAAATGTTCAGGCCCCTTTCTAGATGAAGCAATGTAAAACAGAAGAAAGCAGGAGAAAGCACAGGCATTGCTTGCAAAATATAAGAGGGACTTCCAGCACTGTCACTGGGGCAAAGGCAGCTACAGGGAACAGTAGCGATGGCAAATCTGCAGTTCTTCCCTGGGATTCCCCCAGTCAGGACCAGTTGTGATATATCCTGCTTGTCCTACCTTTGATCTTGACTGTATTGTCAGCTAGAACAATTTTAAGCAGAGTAGAAGGGTTGGCTGTCACTTATTTAGAGCCCTTCTTTTACAGTCCCTTCCCCACTGAGTCTCATTAGGCAGCCCTCTCACACTCACCAGGAATCCTGCAGAGCAGATCCTTATCTGATGGTAACTGGTCTAAGTCCATTTACTTCAAAGAAGCTGCTCTAACTCATAGTGCCCAGAAACTTGACCCAGTTTTACTTCTCCGCATAATGTGGGCTCTTGATGGAGGAACAGATGCATTCCTTCTGCTTTGGGTCTGAACACTGAAGTCATTGCACACATCTAAGAAATGTGAATTTATTGGAGAAAGTAAATCCTGAATATGATGACTTACTACAATGAAAGAAGTTGGAACCTCCAGAAGATAATGCAGAAAAGTAACAGGATATCCACCCAAAGCCAGAAAGAACAAGAAAATCCTCTCATAAGACATCTAGATGAGGGGAAAGCAGATGAACACATAAGCACCTGGAGGAATCTTGGTCTGCATGATGTGAGGCCAACAAACACAACCTCTGAACAACCGTAAGTGATTTGGCCCAAATAAGGCTTTACTGAATAGACCAGTGAAACAATGGTTGCATGTAATCTGATAGAATCCTAGAATCACAGACTGGTTTGGGTTGGAAGGGACCTTAAAACTCATCCAGTCTCAATCCCCTGCCCTGAGCAGGGCCATCTTCCACTAAACAAGGCTGCTCCAAGCCCTGTCCAACCTGGCCTTGAACACCGCCAGGGATGGGGCATTCACAACTTCCTTGAGCAGCCTGTTGCAGTGATTCAAGGTAAAATATAACAATGTTATTTGATTTAATTTTTTTGGTTAATTATTTTTTACAGTTTTTTTTCACGTGCCTTCAGAACCAAGATGTGGTAACACCACTCTCTGTTTAGGTACATCCCAAACCTGGTTGCAGATGACAGCTGTAACACAGGCAGTAGCAGTGAAGGCAATAGGAGGGAAGGAAGAACGACAAGTAACTGTTGATGTGTGAAGCAAAGATGGGGAGAGGATGGTGTAACTCAGGTGGGACCATAAGGGTTAGCAGTTAAGGAGGAGCACTTCTCAGAAGCTTTTCCTATTAAAATTCTGGCAGCACATCAGTTGGCTTTACCAGAATATTAAACACAATTTTAAAGTTGTTTTTTAGTGCTCAATTTCCTTGTTAAAAGTCTACAGAAAAAGAAAGATCTGTTTCCTCTGATGTTCCTTTCCCTCGATGAATGAGCTATACTTTTGTCTGTTTTTATTTTTGCACTGCCATATTTATACCCAACACGTTCAAACACATATTATTTTAGAGATCTGATACCATCTAGTGTTATTGCTGGCTTTTCACATCTTACACTTATCAAGTAACCACAGTCAGCAACGTGTCAGAGTTCATCACTGTATCGCGTCAGTAGTAAAATAAAATCTGCTTCCCACCCAATATCTATATTTACACACCCCACAGGTGGGTGGTGAAATTTACTGCTCATCTGGGAAATTCACTCTCCTTTAATCTCTGGAAATTAGTTTATCTGTATGTATATGTATCACTATCATCTACTGCCTCGCCACTGATTTATTTCAGCCTCTGTAGCAAATAGGCTGAGATTACTAGCAACAACACAGGTATTTATAAACAGCCTATATACAATCTTGAGCATACTAAGGTCAAGGGTACATTTACTTTGAAGGAACCAATGTTTCACTCTGGGGTTTAGTGAATTAGATGAGATTTATTTTGCAAATAGTGACTGGTGCAAAGTTTTCCAAAATATTCATAGTTACTAAAAGATGGTGCTGTCCAGGAGGGAGATGCTTGTACAATATGTTCAGCCTGGAGAAGAGAAGCTGCGTGGAGACCTCAGAGCAGCTTCCAGTGTCTGAAAGGGCTTACAAGGATGCTGGAGAGGGACTCCTCATCAGGGACTCTAGTGATAGGACAAGGGGTGATGGGTTCAAACTGAAACAGGGCAAGTTCAGGTTAGATGAAAGGCAGAAGTTCTTCCCTGTGAGGGTGCTGAGGCACTGGCACAGGGTGCCCAGAGAAGCTGTGCTGCCCCATCCCTGGCAGTGTTCAAGGCCAGGTTGAACACAGGGGCTTGGAGCAACCTGCTCCAGTGGAAGGTGTCCCTGCCTGTGGCAGGGAGTTGGAGCTGGATGATCTTAAGGCCCTTTCCAAACCAAACTTTTCTATGATTCTACGATTTCATACTAAAAGAGGACAAGATCAACAAGAAAAGCCGGTCTCTGCTGGACAACATAGTGTGTTTATCTGTTTGGGCACAATAAGCTTTAAAACACCAAGTGTTGTTGAACAGAAAATATGAAGAAATACAGTATATTCGTAAAGGCAAAAAAGAAAGGAACAGTGTGGGTAGTATTATAAAAGATGGTGGATTAGTATCCATGAAGACCCTCTTCTTTATACACCCAATGTGTACAGGATGATCAGTGATTTCTCCACAACATCCCAACACTGCCTTAGTCTTTAGAGACAGCAAACACCTCTGTAGCTAAAAGGACGATTTGGACACCATGTCCCTTAGCTCAAGGCCCCTCTTCTTGTGTAACTGGGAAGGATGTCAGGTATGACAGTAATTTCTGCAGCACTTTGGAAGTAGACTGGAGGCCATGAATACTTTTAAGTCACTCGGTAACCTAGAAACAGTAGTCTACAGGAGGTTCATATTTATCGTTACCCCTTGCAAACAATTTACTACCTTCAAAGGAAATTATTCTTTAATAATTAAGTCCTTCATTGGAATCAGGGGGAGGGGAGTTTATTATTTTGTAGCTTTGTGGAACACAAAATCAGGCTGGTTTTCAGTGCAGTGTTTCACTTGCTTACTTATGACTGCTGCCAATGGGTACTAAATTCTTTTACACACTAAAGGTATAGCTTTCTGTGATGTTCACACATGTTAAATGCCTGGGGGTAGGAAACAGATGCCTGTCTTTAAAGAGCA
This sequence comes from Psittacus erithacus, assembly GCA_009867235.2. Taxonomy (NCBI): domain Eukaryota; kingdom Metazoa; phylum Chordata; class Aves; order Psittaciformes; family Psittacidae; genus Psittacus; species Psittacus erithacus. The sequence goes on along the minus strand of WYDI02184583.1, from coordinate 23,387 downwards.
GGCTTGCAGGCAGCCCTTTTTATTATATAGGCTACGTGAATGACATCAGCGTAGAGGGAGATGCCCTTTTGTGCCTCTAGTAAGAAGGTAAAGAACAAGTCAAAAAGGGAGAAAGCAATCTACACAGGACCACCTCCAAAAACCGAGGTGTTGGCACAGGAGCAATTCAGCAGGTAGAAAGAGTTTCTTCATGCCTCTATTTCTTTCAAGACGTATGGTTAATTTATAAAACATCTACTAAAAGTTAGCACATTTTAGATATGACACTTGGAACAAACCTGTGTTGACCACTGACTTAGCTGAAGCACAGCAGCTACACTGCATCTCCCCAGAGTAGACCTGACCAGATCCTCCAGGTATTGCTGCACAGTCAATCAACAGGTTAACCAAACCAGCAGAGATGTCAGCACAGGCTATAACCCACTCAGGTGTGGCCACACCAGTTGTGAGGGCAGGCATGATGGAGAGCCTCAACCAAAATAACCATAGCTTTAGGGAGTTCAGCTCCCAGGAGCTACAAAGAGGCTGGATCCAGCAGGTAGGCTGGCCCAAAGCAGGGGCAAAGATGTGTTTTGGATACACCTGCATCTATTATAAGGCCTGCAGTCCACCTTGGACACCTCCTCCAGAAGGACACAAATATGCAGTGGCACTGCTTACTTCAGGGATCTCTAAGGGTTTACTCAAGCCAATTATATTCCAGTAACATAGAGGTTACAAAGAGAAGATGATGTCAATTAACAGAGAGGGACAGTCACAGCCTTAGGGCCAACTGTTAATGAGAATTAGCAATGCATGTCCCTGTTCCTGTTATCTGGGAACTGAATTACACTGGTGCGTATGACATGACCCCAAATGTACTTAGTCTTCCATTCCTCAGCTTCATTTCCCTTCTGTTATTCCAGTTACACCTATTTAGTCTTTATGCTGTGCAAATCTTTATGGCTACTCTCATTCTCTTTCTGCCAGTGCATGCGCAACAGCTCTGTTGGAAAACTTTCAAGAGGCAGGCTGTGAAAATAACACTTTATTTTTCCTATAGTCACATTTTTCAAGGGCTAAGAACTGGTTTGGACATCATCTTTTTTTAATTTTTCATGGAAAAGATGTTGACAACTCTTTGAAACCCTGTCGTATCAAAGGATAAAGGAAAAAGCAGCTGTTTCACACTCTTTGAAGCAAAATTGACTAAAATATCTCCTAATTTTTGTTCTACTTAAATGTTCTATTTTCATTTATATGACAAAAGGACTTGGAGCAACCCTTTGACCTGACATTAGATATTTTTTTTTAAGTAACATTTGTTCTGGCTGAAGTCTTCAGGAATTCCAAACCACCAGGTTCTCTCATGCGGACACAGCGCTTCTATGTCACGGGCATGAACAGCAACAGACAAATGTGTAATAGTTCTTTGACTCAGTCTACCTCAGCTGAGAGCTCAAAGTCAACAACATCCTTGTATGCTCTTCACTCCTGCATCACACATGGGCTTTTCAGCCACAACTACTTTCTATGTTTAAATGAAATGTATGATACATCTATCACTGAAATGCTTTCCTTGTGAAAGTTTCCTTGATGGACTGCAATGTTTCAGAAGGTGTGTAAAAGCCCCTTTCAGTTTGACACTGATTCATATAACTTGGGTCCCTTTTCTTTTTAACAAAGAAAGCTCTTAAAGTATCTTTATTTTTGCTGCTGTTACTATATTAGCAGCTGAAATGTGATTATGTCTTTGAGATCCATCATGTCACCTATGGTTATCTGAAATGCTGTTCTTAATTCATTACACACTGAAATAAAGATACAAATCCAGTCCTACAGTCATATTTTATGACAGCTCTCAGTCATGCGGGAGATGTGTACCACCAAATTGTATTTATTGTAAGTCTATATTAAAAGCCTGTCTCATATGAGTATGTGAATTAGAAAACGTGTTTCCTGAAAGCACAGTCCAATCCATATTCCTTGCCCTAATACAGATCTAGTAAAAATATCCACAAAATTCTTAAGGGTTTTCTGCCTTCCAATTTCTCTCCCTCAGGTGCTTCATTCTCAGGGGACTGCCTGCTTTAAAACCAAATCTAACTATAAGTCTTGTTTTTCATAGAAAATCTCCAGATAAGCACACGTTGAAATGGCTTTTTTATGTTTTTTCATTAAAGCTATTTCTTTATGCCTTCAATATTAGTTTTGTTCTTTTAAATTAAAGGGGGAATCCGTAAATCTCTGCAACTGCAAAGGGCTGGACTGCAGCTCTGGATGAGAAAGGCCATGGTTTAAGACAAAGCCTATAGGTCTGGAGCTGATCATGCTGGCTCTCAGCTCACATCACCTGTAAAGGGCTTAGGTGTGACTACCCTAACTGTGGAACAGGCTGGTGATGTGCAGTCACACATTGCATGGAGAGGGTGAAGGGAGGAACAGAGAAAATGTGCCATTTTCCACCGCTTCCCACCACTTCTAAAAAGTGAGTCAAGGTCTATGGAAAAAAGTCATTGCCTCCCACAATGCACCTTAACTCTCATCTGCCAGTAGACTATCACAGCTACAGTACCACAGAATCATAGAATCATAGAATGGTTGGGGTTGGAAAGGACCTTAAGAGCATCCAGTTCCAAGCCCCTACCATGGGCAGGGACACCTCACAGTAGACCAGGTTGCTCCAAGCCCCTATGTCCAACCTGGCCTTGAACACTGCCAGGGATGGGGCAGCCACAGCTTCTCTCAGCACCCTGTGCCAGCACCTCAGCACCCTCACAAGGAAGAGCTTCTGCCTTCGATCTAACCTGAACTTGCCCTGTTTCAGTTTGAACCCATCACCCCTTGTCCTATCACTAGAGTCCCTGATGAAGAGTCCCTCTCTGGCATCCCTGTAGCCTCCTTCAGATACTGGAAGCTGCTCTGAGGTCTCCATGCAGCTTCTTTTCTCCACGCTGAACAGCCCCAACTTTCTCAGCCTGTCTTCATATGGTAATACAACTGTTGAAGGCTTAGAAGTGACAAGTGTTTAATTACCCACATATTCAATCCAGGGAACCTCTGGGCTGTCGAGGTACATTCAGAAAGACCCACTTCAAATTAATGTGTGAGATTCTCTGTGAGAGGCACGCTGCTTTGTTGAGTGATGCAGACCCCTTCTCTCTAAGGTACGAAGTCCATTTATACCCGCTGACAGAACCCATGTGAAAGCCCAGAGTTGCTCAGGGCTTTCTTGACATGTTTGCATAATTGTGTTTTTTCAGACCAAAAGTGGAAGGTAAACTTCATTCATGCCTGACCTGCTGGCCTTCACAGCTGGAACACGTTGGAAATCACTTCTGGCATTGAAAAGGTTAATTGTCTCCTGCTGTGAGGTAGGAGTCTAGAAAAGGATACCACATTTGGTGGGAATTATAGTAAATGAGGTTTTCTTTATAGCGCTGCTCATTCTCAACATGTTGAAAGGGCATTAGTTCACAGTCACTTTCTCTGGAATTATCAAATCTGCTCAGGAAGCCTTCATTAGGATATTAAACAAGACTTAATAAGTGAAAGTGATTTGCATCGCTGATAATCGTGCACATTAATCAAGCAAGCTTCTGGCTCTCCCTCTGCAATATGTTTCATGTTCCATTGGAAAGCCTCTTTAATTCTGTAGGGCTTCTTAAAAGGGAAACGTTACATTTAGAAAGCCATTTTTAAAATTATTTACTTAGCAAAGATCACTATAAATAATGTTCAACTCACTCCTCAGCTTTAACCATCAATATAATTAATACTGAGGGGTTTGTATCAGGGATATGGACCAGATGTGTTCCCATTTATCAGATATAGATCGCACTTACTCTAATAAATGTGTTTTCATTCTGAGTAACTTTTGAAACCAAATAACTGCATGTGGCACTTTAATCTGAAGTCACAATTTCAGGCTAAGGCGTTTATTTCTCATGCCAGGAGGGACCGTGCAAGCTTCCACTACATCATCCCACATGCCACAGTCACACCAGCAGTTCTAAATGAAATTGTGTGGCAAATATCTCCTGCTGTTCAGTAATTCCAAGGCATGATCTACTCTTAGGGGGTGATGCCACCTCCATAGAGCACAGCCAGCTAGTGCAGTGTAGTTAATACCTTACACTTCTCTAGGATCTTCCTTCTTAGGATTCCACGCTGTGTGTAAATAGGTTAAATTTTCAGAAGACCCCACAAGACAAGCCTCTTGCACACAGGCAAACTGCCACTCAGGGGTGAAGCGGTTTTGCTTACAGCAGCAAATCCTTGAGAACACAGAATTAGACCCTTAAAAAGTCTTACTTTGCTGCTCTTGCCACTAGCCTGCACTATGCCAGTGTCGGCCATGCCCTCTAGCACAACCCCACAAACACCATGAAGGCTCTGTACACTCAAAAGTGCCACATGGATACTCCACAGCTGTGGGAATGTTTTGAATGAGAAAAGCAAGAGCAGTGCTCCTGTTCGTCACTAAATGTCCCACCAAGGATAGCCTTAAGGAAAATCTTGTCACAAGAATCAGCATTGTCAAAAAATGTGGCAAAATGAAAGCCTAATTTACAGTGCACCAGGAAAGACTGTGGCTAGGGTCTGTAAAGATAAAAAAGTACATTGTACTCTGAGTAAGGAATGATATTGGCCTCAGGATGAAGAAGCACAGCACCTAAACAAGCTCACACATGGGGGTGACCTCTTAGCCAACAAAATGAGCTAGAAGAAGGAGATGCTTATGCATTTATTTAGGTGTCCAGGTCACAGCCTGAGCAACTATGACCACATTAGGCTACTTGTGATACATCTACTTCTGTATCTGCAGAAGCAAGGTGGGAATTACTGGTGAGAGCAGAGAGTCCACTTTCCCTACAGGTCTGATGATTTAATCCACTCCCTGGAAGAAGCAGCCACGGTTTCTCATTACTTGCTGCATGGACTTTTTGCTGTTATCCTTACTGCACTGCATGCCACTTACATTCCCCCGAGGCCTGAGAGTATCATTTAAGAAACCATCACGAAGATTAAGACTGTGAGAGTATTTATTGCTTTTAAGGAAGTGCTGTTTGCTGGAGATCTCGTTTGCATTCACTCAAGCTGAGCACATAGCTTAAATGGAGCTAAAGAGAGAATGTTTTTATAAAGTTGTGGGGTCTCAATTCATTCTAATGGCCTGAAACATGAATTATGTGCCCTGCTCCACTACCTTCATTGTTCAGCAAGCTGCTAGAGCTCAGATGGAACCACTTTTCTGAAGAGAGAAAGGTGTTATTCCCTGCTCACTGCTGATTTCCTTTCAGTTGTGTCTATATATGCATGTGTGGTGTTTTCCAGATATCAGGTGTTCAACTTCATAGGTCTGTCTGAACAGTTCTCTATGTTTTCTAGAGTATACTTGAGAAGACAAACATCCAGTAATTCTTTTCTGCTTTCAATATAAAGCTTTATTGCTGGAACCATTCACATGGGTAAGAAACTGTCTCCAAGCTTTGAAATCAGTTCTGCGGATTCCCTCTGACAGTAACCAAATGGGAAAACTATTTCAGTGTCCACTAGTAAGAGCACAAATGCAACCGTATTTTTTCCTAAGTGCTGTATAAAAGTTTTAAATCTTCAAAACAGGAGCATAAAGTTTAAGTTCCCAAATCAATGCTTTGATGTTTAAATGGATTTAGCTCTTTCTTTCTCAAGTGTGTAGGGAGTTGCACTGGAAGTCAGTGCATCAGGGTTGCCTGAGCACTGTCCATTACCCTCTGCAGCAGCAGCAGCAAACATGGAACAAAGGGACCCCTTCATTATCCCACACAAGGAAAACTCTGGTAGAGGCTGAATGAAGGTAATGAGTCTATCTACAGTGAACAAATATAGTGACATATTAAGATACCTAAACTAGTTTTAATTGACAAAATGCAATGGTGTTGCACTGTGCTGCGTAAACACAGCCCATATCCATGTTTATGGTGGTATGTTCCCAAGAGTTCTGGGCAAAGTTAGCTTTAGGGACAGACCCCCTTCATTTACCTCTGACAACTGGAAAATTGGAGAAAACACTAATGATATTTCCCTATTCTGAATAATTGTTGCCAACTGTATCAGTCTTAAAGCCCCTACTCCTGGGATTGTATGAGGCACTGAGAAACTCTACCCTCATTTAATAATAAAAAGGTAATTTCCATCAATGATGCAGAGAAAAGCTTGGAAGTACGACCAGAATATATCCTAAAACCTCCCCTCTCCTGCCAAAAAAAAATCCCTCAGAGGTAATAAAAGGAGCCTAAAAGGTATTATTTTTAATCTTCCAACATTTAAGCCAATGACATAATTCTCTGTGCTGCAGCATCTTGCGATTTTTGAGCACTGAGAAGTATTAATAATGCAGCCTAAACCAGATATTTGTGAAAAGACAGCAAAGGGGGGGAGAGGCACAAGGCCTTCAAAATAGCATAGCAGGGCTGGGAAGGAGGAAGAATGGACACACTGGATCAGTGCGACTAAAGAAAACAGGCCCTGGATGCTTCTGTGTTCAGAGGCTAAGTGGAATGATAAGGCTGGTGCCCATACACACCAATTTCTTTCCCCCAAAACAGGGTGGCTGTGTTCAAATTGCCTACTTGGACTAGTCCCTGGCAACTACCAAGTAGTTCAACCAACCGCTTTCAGGAAGAGACCAAAAACCCATAGGAGCACACAAGAACTCATATATAATGAGAATGTTGATCTAGGCTTAATAGGTGTAAATGCAGTTATAAAAGGCATATGTGTATAATTTCGCGGACTGTTAAAATACTGGCATCAAATACAGTTCTGTATGATTTTAAAAAGGAGGAATATGTCCAAATATAGGGCCTGACTCTATCTCTACTGCTTCTGACTTAGGTTTTTACTCCCTGAGATAAAGATTACACATCAGAGACAAATACTCCAATCCAAAGGAAAACTTGGATGTGAATTTTTGGGCAGGCTCATCTCGTGACCCAAGGCCAAATCTAGGGAAGCTTTTTTATAACTATAGGGTACAAATACAAAGGGATCTAGTTATAAACATTTTTGTTTAGTGGGAAAAGTAAAGCAGGAAGCTCTGGCCTTTCAGGAAGAAGCAAAGAAGCTGATGCAGCGAACATCATCAAAGCACCCAGAGCCTGCCAGAAGCCTTGGACATCACCTGGTTTTAACTGTGAGGGCCAGAAGGTCAGACAGAAACTGCAATAATTGCTTTCAGAAATTATAACAAGCATTCAGCAGTGCTTCTCATAGAACAGGAGCCTGATTCTGGTGATCATGAGGTGGAAATACCAAGACAAAAATCCTTTCAAGGTTTTGTGCAAGCATTGCCATGGATTCTCTCAGCCACCGCTTTCTCACATTCATCAGTTGCTAACCTCATTTGGTGGCCCAGTTGCAGTGGGATCCGCTCCCACAGACTGACTCCTCTCAGAAACTACATTCCTCTTCCCAGAGGCTCCTTCTGAAACCTAGAGGAGACAATAGCTCACTGGTAATTTCTATAATGATGCGCCAGTGGTACTAAGATACTTGCCTTCTTGCTGGAAGCACTTGGATAACCTGTCAGTGTCTGTTATGTTACCATGTCATATCCTATCTTATGTGACACTGCCTACAGGGCTGCATATATGGAGTTTCATGAGCCCCTTCCCAGTGGTCATGGAGAATGTTTGGAGCAATGGTATTTTTTAAAACTTCTGGAGTAATACAAAACAGGTTTAGATTTAAAATAATAAACCCGACCTCAAATAGAGACTTTGCTCTTGGCCTGATGGATGGTGATGCATGAAAAGGACAAGAAATGTGCTTGCTGTCCTTCACAGTGAACTATCACAAGGATCCAGCAGCCACATAAAATTGGGTTTTGGCAGAGCGATCGACTCATTTGTACTCATATTTCCTGTCATTTGCCTTGTGAGCTGCTTAGCAACGTTCTCTTCCTGAACCTGACATTGCATCCTAAATCTACAGGTCTTCATGTTTTTGCAGCAGTAGAACCACTCTCGCATGCTGCAAACTCAACACTAGTGGTGAATAGTACTCGAGTAAGAGAAAAACACAGATTAACCAATCAATATAAATAAGAACACAACTGAAGTAACTTAATAGCAGTGAGATTTCAAGTAACATAAAGGCACTAAATTGAAGGAGAGCCACTGTAATCAATTCTTCAAAGTACCCTAGTACAATAGCTACTGCATCTTTCTTCCTGTTGGAGATGGGCTATGTACAAAGAGGAAGAGAGAGGATGAGAGAGGAAGGAAGGGAGAAGAACTGATGATGCTGGCTTTCTATTTTGATGTATTTGGGTGATACATCATGTTCAAGGAAAGCTGAAATACCAGTAAAGACCAGACAGGAATTACTAAGATTGTGGGAGGCCAGAATTTGAACTGTTTTCACTCCTAACAACAACAACAACAAATATATATCTTAAGATATTTTATAGATTAGTATTATTTTATCCACATCGATAAGAAAGCTCATCACTTAAGAGGTGAGAATAACCTTGAGTACAGTCAGGTTGCAACACACTTACAAGGATGACATGGATGGAACCAAGGGGTTATAAATCCCAAATCCTTGCTCTCCCAAATAGGGGTGTTGTTACCCTTTGGGGCTTTATAACCTCTTACTGGCCAAGAAATTAGTTGTTCCAGCTCCAAACAAATTAACATGTTCCAGGATGGCAAACTACAGTGAAAAGCAGAGATCACGTTTTCATTCTCTGTGACAGCCTCCACCTCTGAAGAAAAATGCTCACTTCAAATATGATTTTATTACAAAAGCATCAGAAAAGACTCTTTTCTTAAATGAAGTTATAATTTTTACCACATCCTTCCGCATCTCCTTTTTCTATGGATCAGAACGACAGGAACCAGATGCTAAGCCAGAAAGGACATTGTTCCACCTGCAACATCTGGCTCTTTGGCAAGCCATACGGGAAGCTTCAAAGTTGCATCTCTGCCTCTCACATGGTAAGGCTGCTGGTTGATTGCTTTATCTTCCTGGCTGTAATTTTCCTTTGATTCACCTATAATTCTGAGGAACTGATGCATTTATATCCATTTTGAATAAGGTTCTGTACAAATATCACATTTGATCTCTAGGCAGATCCTTTTATTTCCTTTTATATGTTCTTTACTTTAATTTGTGCACTAGCTTTACTGCTGCTCAGCTTACATCTTGGCTGATACTTGCACACACGCCACAGCCTTTTTTCCCTACGTGAAGTTAAATATCCAGGCTCTGAGCCATGCAAAACCGAGTAAAAATTCAAATACTTTTCTTAGCATTTCTCCTTGCTGCAATGAGGCATTTTTAGAGGAGATGCAGCCTCCTGTTACTCGCTAACATTCCTAAATCCTTCCTTTCCTCAATTCCTCAGCCGCCTTCTACCAGATTTTTTCCAACTCTCTGGTTCTTGTGAGCATTAAATCAAGTAAGTTAAACATCAAAGCAACTTTCAGCTGAACTAGAAAAGGGAAGATGGCTGTAAGTTAAGACTGGGCACCACTCTCCTCAGAACCAGTTGGTTTAGCAAGGCAACAACTGATTTCAGCTGTTTCCAAGCATTTTGATGTCTAAGTATCAAAACCCCCTTGTCCCTACAAAATAGTGAGATAATCAAGAAGGGGAGAACTACACAAGCCATGTATGGCACAACAGTGTTTTGGCTGGGCTCTCTAGACGGTGCTGTGAAGCTCTGTTAATTAATAGGAAAGGAGTACTAATTCATTAGCATTCATTCATTTAGGATTTCAATCCTGATTAGAAATGTATCCTGCCCTAAAGCTATTGGTATCTTTTTTCTCTGTGCTGGAATCTGTAAAAAGGAACAGAGTCCCCACATTCCCTCTGCTATTCCCCTCATCAGTATCCCTGCTCTGAGGTAGGGAACATATGGCCCATCTTAATGGGGGATAAGGTGGAGCCTAAGGAAAGGATTTGTTTTCTTAAAGAGCCGTTTTTCTTTTCAGGTTTTCTCCCTGGAGCCAGCCAGCTACTTTGAAACTGAAGCGACAGCAGGGAAAGTCATGGGTTAAAACTTAAACAGGGAAGTTCAGGTTGGATATAAGGAAGAAGTTCTTTACTGTGAGGGTGCTGAGGCCCTGGCACAGGTTGCCCAGAGAAGCTGTGGCTGCCCCACCCCTGGCAATGTTCAAGACCAGGTTGGACAGGGCTTTGGGTGACACAGTTTAGAGCGTGGCACCCCTGTCCACAGCAGGGGGCTGGAACTGGATAATCTTAAGGTCCTTTCCAACCCAAACCATTCTGTGATTCCGTGATTAGTCAACAGAAAGCAATGAGTACTTTCCAGGATGAGGTCCAGAAGAACTTGCCTCATCTATTTGCTTTAAGCTCTGTCCCATGGTGGATGGACACAGACTTCTTAGCCAGTAAATCCTAAGGGAGAGGGAATTGTAGCTTTGCCGATGTCTAAGTACCAAGCTCAAGGAGGAATGCCTTGCAACCTACAAAGTCGTATCAAGTAAAATTAAAGGAGGTGAAATGAATGTGGTTTGCACCAGGGTAACTGTCAGATGCATGACTCCTAGCATTCCAGCTTCCTGGAAGTCAGCAGAAGTAAAGGAAGCTTATACTGCTCTGAATTTAAGTTTATTTGAACATACAGGCAGAAAAGTACCCAAAACTTGTTTTGCCTTTCTGAGTTTTAATTTCATTCCACTTTGGCTCAGGAAAGCTGCGTTATCTCCAACCTTTTCATTGACATGAAAATTTCTAGGCTCGGCTATTACATTCAGCAACACAGAAAGTTGCAAGTGGGGTTAAGTTCCAGTTCTCCTAGGGACTGTACAAACTCAAGGTAAGAGATGGTCTCTCAAGCAAAGTACTAGCAATAAAAATAAAAAAAACATATAGAAAGTGGCAATGGAAAGAGACGCATCGAGGTGAAGTGATTTAAGAAGGTCACATAGCAGAGCTAAGAGTAGAGAACAACTCTGGTGCCTTCTTAAGTACCCACTATAAGAGGCAACAGATATGCCTCAGTGTTTCCACTCAGACCCCCAGCATATTCTATGTTTGATTGGATGCCTTCACTTGGTCTTTCTACAAAAACAAGAGTCCTTGGACTGTACTTCACAGTGTTGCCAGAGTAGTTTACACTTATGAACAGCTATAAGCGAGTTTGAGCTCATTTATTGTTTTTATTTTACCCATTTCACATGTTTATGTAGATGGATGTATAGGAATATAAGCACAAGCAAGGTTTGACTTGTTTCTCCTGCAATTTGTACAGACCAGTTGCTGTCTGATGGTATGGCACCCATGCCTGCTGATCTCTGTTATGAGGCAGCCACAGTTTGTTGACAAAGCACTTTGTCAGTTTTGTTTGCTTGAGTCAAGAAGAAAATAAGAACCGCATATGATCTGAGAGCGACACTTCCATGGAAGTCTACACATCCTTTTCTCTCTCTACAGTGGAGAAGCCAACCAGAGGTGCAACACCTTGAGCCTTCTCAGTCTGACAGGAAAGAACCCCGCTCGCTTCACACAACAGTATACAGTGAAAGGAAAGGCATGCATGCATCTGGCTGTCAAGACCTCATGGAAGAGCTAAAGTCATGCTGATTGCAAGCCTAGGATTGAAGGACCCTTCATCAGGGACTGTAGCGATACGACAAGGGGTGATGGGTTCAAACTGAAACAGGGCAAGTTCAGGTTAGATCAAAGGCAGAAGTTCTTCCCTGTGAGGGTGCTGAGGTGCTGGCACAGGGTGCCCAGAGAAGCTGTGGCTGCCCCATCCCTGGCAGTGGTCAAGGCCAGGCTGGATGGGGCTTGCAGCAACCTGCTGTGGCATCCAATGCTGGTGGACTGTGTAGAAGATCAGATATTTGGTCACATCAACACTCCCTTGTCAGCTTTACAGATGCACCTTTCCTCCTGTGCATTTTTAAGCTGTGCAGCTACTAAGGTAATTCTACAATGTTGAATTTTATCTCCTGAATAAAACATCTCATCTTGTGTCCAAAAAGACTTTGTGTTTCTCTTCCTATTTATGATTTGATGATTTGTCCTTCCTCATGTACAGTAACATTGTAGTTCCTTAATGGTCAGAAACCTAGGGCCTGACTTTCAAGTTTGAAGGACCATGAAAAAGATAATTCCCTGTGAAGTGAGCAAGATCTGTGTGTGTGCTCAGCACCTTTGAAAACCAGGCTCTCTTGTGCTTAGCTATCAAAATGATTGGCACCAGGTATATCCCTAGACAGTGTGATCTATATGAAAGTATTCCTCCTTCAAAATCTCGTCACTAATTCCAAATCCCATTCCTTCAAAACCCTGTCAAAAGTGTATTAAATTTCTATATGAACCAGTCCAGTTTCTCTGCAGCAGAACAGTTTATTTTACCCTGTTCAATCGGGTTAGGCTATTCACATTCTCCATTCAATTAGGCCAGCTCTATTTTTGATCACATCAGCACCAGAACAAACATCATTTCCCAGATACAGTCTCAGGATATCCACCTTTTAATGTCTCCACTCAAACTCTGCCGTTTTGATGCTTTTTCTTCTGTTCCCCAGTCCTCTTCCTCCATTTCATATCCTTTTCAAAGAGTTTCTTTCTGTGGTGCCCTGTAAGACTTTCCTCCACCATCTCATGGAGTGCCTCAAAAGTGAATGGTGATTTTCCTTCTCTTCAGTCATTATCCTTTATGCGTACATTTGCAAAATCAACAGCATTCTCTTAATGAAGGCACTGATACTGTTCTTTCATAATCCACTACTAGTATTTCTCCTGCGTCTGTGGTCTTTCCCAGGAAAAATGGGATGACAGAAGGTATCTCAACAATGCTTAGGGAATTCTCCCGATTTTTGTTGAGTGTGCTTCCATCAGGCAGGCTTGCATGTACACACTCACCCACGAGCATATGTATTCTCATAGTAGATGGAAATTAAAAGGGCTACACTGCCCTGTGACACATCTACCAAACACCCAAGAGAAAAACTTGGCCTTAACCTTCAATAAATGAAGGGATTATATTGCAAATAAGATGGCTAAATATAGACCCAGTCTATGAATTAAACATTGCCTAACTTTGCATGATGCTAATTTATTTTGGCATATCTTGATGACTGTACTGTGGCTGTGTCCTTCTGAATGCTTTTTAATTGTCCAGTGGTTGTCCTTTATAATCCACCTGCTGGCTACAGTAAAATATACAGTAAACTATGTCAACACTAGATACACAACTGCACACATACATTGTATACTGGACATGGATTAAACTTTGTGTGGTACAGGTAGATAGACAGGCATACATGCACACAAGGCCTCATTAATTTCAACAAAATTAAACCCAGATTCAGTCTACTGAACTGATCAGAAATACAATCAGTCCAATAACTGTGTAGGACTGTAGACCAAAGTTTCTCTGCATTTCCAAAACCCAAAGCATTAGCATTCCCTGTACCGAGAAATGTTATCTTATTCTTAGAAGTAAATCTCTGTACTTGGCCTTCTGTAAAAACTAGAGGCCTCCACCAAAATGACAGCAGCCTCTACTGGGTGCTTTACAACAAGAATGAGCCACTGCTCCAAAAGCAGTCTAATGTAAAAAGAGATGACACCAGGTAGAAAGCAGACACACAAGAGAGGGAAATTGACCCAAGTCAAGCGTATGTGGTGGTTCTGAAGCTCCTATAGGCTTCTGCTTGTGCTGAAAGCAGGAAGAAACTAACCATGGACAAGAGATGGGGCAGCCACTGGAGGGAAAGCAAGCTATAGGAATAATTACCAGTGATAGAGGCTGGCTGAAGAGAGAGAATTTGAAGAGGAGCAATAGGGAGCTGAAATGCCCTGCTGCAGGTTGCAGAAGGACCTGTGCCGAGACAGAAAGATGTGCTGAAGCTGTCCCTGGCTGGGGTGTCTCCTGCCATGGCACAGACACCCCTGTGTGTTTGCACAGGGCATGCATCCATCTAAATGATGCTCAGCACTATGAGCGCCTTGGTATGTAAACGGCACAATCATTTATAGCATGGCCAGTACTAGATGACATCTGATTTTGTCCTCACATGCTCATTTCAAACACAGGCTCACTGTAAGCACCATGCTCCTTTTAGCCAGAAAGGCTGTTTGATACAGAAACATGCTTTTTTACTCTTTGGTCCTCTTAGAAGCAAACCTGTGCCTCTCGAGTAATTCTTGGGTGGGACTTTCGAATGCTCCAAGGGTGTTTGCTCCCCTCTCCACACCCAGAGTTTTACCATACCTATCCTTCTCCAAGTCAGAAAATGCACCTAGGGAAAATGTGCTAATGCTTTCAATGAAAGACATCATGCACATCACTGAAGTGAGGCAGCCTGTTCTGCTAAGACACTCAAATTTAGCCTCTACCACCTTCCCTGTGCTATAAATGGATAGTCACATAGAAGGGAGCCACATAATCAAGCAAAGAAAGTATATTTATCATTGCTCACTGTTGGAGAACACACAGCATCCAAGCCATTACAGCCTGTAAAACCTCCTGGACCAAAGCAGGCACAACGTTTGTTTGTTGTCCTTCTTCCTGAATTCATTTGTACAAACACTGCTCAAGGTTCCCAGGTACCAGTATCAATGTTTTGATTCATTTAAATGAGGGCTGGGGAAGGCTTTGGCCCTTTAAAATTTGTCTTGGGCACTATCGTTTTTCCCATGTTTTTCCTGTTATTTTCTTCCCAACTCAAAATATGGCATACCTTTGTCACTTTAAATCTGCAGGTAAGAAGATTAGCCAGCTTTGGAACATGGAAATGTGCTTCTAAGCTAGTGGCAAGAACCACCTCAAACACAGAACCCTGAAAGATGTGCTCAGGAAACTAACAAATGATTTTATTTTAAACAAAGAGATGAACTTCTCCTTGCTCTCTCTGGTGTAAGGCTCATTATGGGAGCCAGTTGCACCAGTTCACCCCCATGTTTACCGCAACTGTGCATTGACAGCTCAGAGCAATAAAAGGCAAAAGTATATAAAATAATAAATATTGGAAATTATATGTTTAATTCATAGGGCAAATTACCAGAGATTACTTGTACAAGTAGCCTCCAATGTCCTTAAAAATATTCTTTAACTGAGGAAAAGTTTTCTGACCTTTGGAGGAAATGCTTGCTTCTAGCTATGACTAAAAAGAGATTTCCTTCTTTCTCTGTTGTGTTAAGAATCTTTTCTTCTTATAAAGAAGGCACCACAGTGGTTTATAACTGTCATAAAAGCCTGCAATCCTTTTGAGGTTAAGCTACTCAGCTATTCAACTTTTACTACAGAAACTTTGAAATTCAAAAAGAAAAAATAATGTAAGTTTTTGAAGGACATGTGTTGCTGTAGGTGATCCTGTTAATTAAAAGTGATTGCCTGCTAGGAAATCATACTTTAAAAAGTTTCATGAATTTATTAGAACCCTGAAGGTATCTTTGTATGCACACGGCTTTACATGCCATTTATGCAATTTTGTTTCAGATCTGTTTAAAGCTTCACCGATGCTCCCCGAGTAGGGAACAGCACTGCCAGCATTTGTATGTATTTTCACTAATTGAATTATGTGAAAATACATACTAATGAAGCTTTACCAGTGATGTTTGCTGAAGATAGTTTAAGTCTCATTTTCTTCTCTATTAGCAGTATCTTTCTGTTGCAGATATACCTTCTTGAAAAGCAGAGATTCCCATAGGATTTTGTGCAGAAACTAAGTCCCATTTTTTTCAGTGCTATTCAGAAAGTACCTATGTGAATGCATGTGAATTTATGTTGATGGACATACAGCACTTAATAGAGATGAAAAGAAGACAAACAGTGAATTATGATTTGAGATGAAAATATACTAGTTTGTTATTAGGAATGAGCAATTTGACATGCAAAACTGATGAGCATCTATTGTTAGTTTTCCTGCTACTTGATCTGCAAATTGTATTTTAAATATCCCTTTCTGCCCAAATCCATCTCACAATATTCTTATACAGACTTGTCCTCATCAGAGCATTTCCACCCCTTGACAATGGGGTTTGAGGAATAAATGCTGGAGACAGAACAGTTGTTTATAGTTTATGGGGTTTTTTAACTTGAACCACCGGGAATTTCAAAGCTGAGGTCTTGCATTCCATTGCACTCAAGGTGGGTGCTTTATGAATGTTCACCATACACATTGCTGAATGTGTGGGCAGATAGTTTTGCAGATGCCTTGGAATATATTGCCTGTTACAGGCGAATTTATGCATCCCAGGATTGACTTGGAATGACGAGTGTTGGGGGGTTGTTGAGACTTGACTGGGCACTTGGTAATGTTAGCGTTCATCTGGAGCCACTGAGCTCTCTTTTGCTGAGATTTTCCAGATTGACACCATTTAAAATCATATCCCAGTGTAACTACAGACAATGTGCATGAATATACTAACAGTGAGCAGGGGAAACCGTCTCTTAGTATAATACAACCCTCTTTTTTAACTCTATATAAAGTTCCTTTAAATTATAGTTCTTGGTTCATAAAGACTGGAATCTGATTTTTAAAAGCTGGGCTTCTCAGGCTAGTTATGAAATTTAATGTCAGCACCCTTAGGAACTTAAATATCATATTTAGGGTATGCATGTGGGTGTGCATGTGCATGCACTCCAGAGTCGAAGTTACAGGTGTGAGAGTTCTGCTTATATTTTACCTATTTAAAGTCAGAAGTCACATTTATCTGATAGATCTACCAGCTGCAGTGTGGACAGTTTGTTGTGTAATGCACGAATAAGAGATGGATGCATTTGTGAATAATAAAGCCAAGAGTTAGTACTTTAGAGGGGAATATAAAGTACAGCAAGAAAAGCAAACATGCAATTTTTATCTGCCTCCCACTAATATTGGTACTGTCAATCCAGACTATAATGTCTTTGAGGATTAAATAAATATGTCAGCTCATCTGAATGACTGAGTGAATAATGTATTAATGTGCATTTGATGTGCACATTTACGAATATGTATCTGCCAAGCCCAGTAAAAAAATCTCTTCTACAGAGACTCTCGTTTTTTCAGAAATGATACCTCTCGAGGCATTAGAAACAAACAGGGCTTTTCCCTCAAGCCTTTGGAGTCCCTCTTCACCCTCCAAAGTAATCAGATAAACATTATTGACATGCCAGCGAATTCATCATTAAATAATCTCTAACTTCCATCACTGTAATAGCAAGGTGTTTCAGAAAACTTAAATGAAAGAAGCCTGCCGGTTAAGGGGAAGGCTTTATTCAGTCATGCAAGACATGCACATAATGTGGAAGAAAGCATCTGAGCAGATTCTGAGCATTTTGAAACAGCTGTAACTTCTGACCAACAGCAAAGCAGCAGATTTTGCATTTTGACTCCTTTATCTATCGTGCCTCTCTGCTCAGAGCTAATATCTTATAGCTGCTTCTGCAGCCAGAGTCACGGCCAGTATTACTACAAGTTCTGTGCCACCAACATGCACTCAAATACTCACCAGCTGTTTTGCTCTGGAAAGGGAAAAAAAAAGACAACCTGGTGTTGTTACTGAATGCCAAGACTCTAGTTGAGTTGCGGACTATGTCTCCAGGCTCCCATTATGTTGCTTCAGCCCTGAGCTCTGAAGAGCATCGATAAGGGGCACAAAGTAAAACAGGGAAATCAAGAGATGCTGAGCAATAGATCTTTGAATCTTTGTTATTGATAGATTTACAAATAACACAAACTGGTTTAGGTAGGGAAGGGAAATCAGTTTGCAGTTCAGCATTGGCCTTGATACAATACAATTTCTCATATGTGGAAAAAACCATATTTGAACACTCAGAATCATCCTGGTACAATGCAAGTGAATAAATCATGGCTGCTGTGTTAAAGGGTCAGCCCTCCACACCCATGTAAAAGAGTTAGCAGTGTTCATGCTAACATAAAGCTTATCCACTTGAATGCATAGTGCATTACATGTGCATTGAAAGAGAACAGTTTTGTGCCCCGAGTATGTTCCATCTTGCAAGAGCCCCTTTCCTTTGTATCAGGTGTTTTTCATCTCTCTATTTTGCCTGCAGCCAGTAATATCTTCTGCTTTTAAACACAAACGGAGTTTTACATAGAAATTCTGGATTTTGCTTGAAAAGGAACTCCAAAAGCTGAAAGCCTATTTTGCGTTGTTGCCAGCTCATGAGCATTCGCATGCAATTGTTCAACCTTCTAGAAAGAACGTAGAAGTTATTTTCTCCTAAAAATGTCACCTACCCCAACCCATTTTAAGCAAAACATACTGTGTTTTATTAAAAACCAAAAAGATTTCACCCCAAATGCTCAGAATTGAAACCCTTTCCTGGAAGAGCTGCCTGGCATTCATCCAGCTACAGGGCTTGCCAATCTTTGTCCCTGGGTACTGCCTGTCTCTAAGGGATGTCTGGGACTGCTGTGTCTTTCCCTAGGTCTTTGCTACATCACTGTCCTTTACCCATTCCAACAAAACTGTGGTGGCATGGTAGTCCCACCTCCCTGTCCCACTGGTGTTAGCTGCTGTTGTCCCCAGAGCAACAGGTATCAAAATGCAATATAACTGGAATAATCATCAAGTTAGTTTAGGGTATTTGGTTTAGATGGGTTATAGACTCAGATAGACAAACCCGCTTTGCTTTGTTCAAATCAAATTTTCAGTGTTTCTGTCTAAAAATTAAAGCTGAAAGTAATGTATTCAAAGGAAAACTGGTTTTCCCTTTGCATGTCTCTGTAAATACATGGGCTTATTGTGCCACTACTGAACATGGAACTCAGTCTTCCAAACGCATCCTTGGCTTCAGGTAAGGTTGTTATCTGCCTGCTTTCCAATCACACTGCCCAGTTTGGCCCACACATAGACTGATCTGTGCCTGCACAGCAGCCCTTTGTCTGAAGTGACTTGGGTTTTGTATTTCCAAGGTAGCAGCCCTAGATGGAACAATAAATACTCTTTTTGGCAACGTTTTTCTCCTTAAGATGGCAGCTTGCGTCCCATTATTTTTAAGGCAGTCCACTGAAACAGGCTACTGCTTTGAGGCAAAACCACAAGGAAAGCAGCTCTTAAAGTAAAACACACCATGATTTCCCACCAGACTGGTATTACAGTAGAGATTAAATCCTTTCCCAAAAGATCCATCTTTCTTGAGCCTCTGTTCCAACTGGTAAAGGATGGGTCATCCAGAATTAAAAAAGAAAGCAGACATGGCTCTTTGCAGCTTGCAGTCCTGATATAACAGCCTCCCCAGCCTCTGGGGGATCAGGTAACAATGGGGTTTGATAATACTGCCCGAGTTTATTTGAGGGATGTTGACAAGCCTAATTGCTTGGCAGCTCAGAGCAGCTGTAGGGCCCCTGGCTGGTCTGAGGGGGGGCATTAACTCCTGGCTTGCCTGTGGGGTTCCTCATCACAGCTGAAACACTGCCTGAGAGAGGGTTACTGTGACACCAAGCTGTGAGAAACACCCCTGGAAAGCACTCGAATCCAAAATATGGGAAGTGACAAAGAAAGATAGTGAGAGGATGGAACAGTACAAGAAGAACAAATCATGAATTTTAAATGGATAGCAGGTCTAGAAGTGGGCTTTCTGCATGAGTTCTCTGCACATTTAAAGTAATGTGCACCAGTGTCAGTTCAGCCATAGAAGCTTTTTCCTGCTACCCAGATAGCTAGTTGCCTGAAAAGAAAGAGCAATAAAGGCAAAAAAGCCATGACAAATCATTTTGCTCACAGAGACAATGAGTCGGCTTCCCCTCAGCAATCTCTCCACCGTTTTACTTTTCACTGAACTTTGATTTTTAAAGCAAATGGGAAGAATATAGTTAATATTCTATTGAGAAACAGAAGTAAATGGGGAAACATAACCCAACACCAGCACTGCTGGCTGTGATAGAAAACATTGCAGAGGTTAGAATCTGCATAATTTCCACTCTGCGTTCTACCCTAGTTGAAATGGGTCATTTTCAAGTGTAGCAGCAGATAGATAGCTGTAACATGGCAGGGTAAAGTTGCTATGGGAGTTTCAACTGTGTATTTCTGGATTATTTCAGTGAAAGTGAAGTCCCCATTTTGCATTACAGCGGTGGTTTTACAAACAATGTGGTTATCTGATGTGGAAAATAAAACCTACAATTGTACAATTGGTTTGGAACACAATAAAACTACAATTCTCATTACACAGCAACCATTTAATACAGAAATCCCTGAATTATGTCTTAAAATTTTGGCATTTCACCACTTCATGGCTCATGCTAGCTGAATAGCCAGAATTTCAGTGGAAACCAAGAAACCTGCAACTCTTCTCCATCACTGCCAAAAGGTCTGCATGGTGCTAGCCACAATGTCTTGCTTCTTGCAATTCTGCGTCAGTTGGGAAACAATCCTTAAAATTTGGCATGCAAGGCAGCTCTAAGTCAGCCCACTTGGCACAACTACCCCAGGCCCAAAGGATTTCTAGGATTACTATCTTTCAGAGAGACCCCAGCTGTGGCATATGCTGCTATGATGTTACCTTGCCGTGTATACGTGCTGTCCACTTTCCTGCCTGGCCCAGAATAGGTGGGTCATCTTCTCCCAGTTAAGGGTGAAAAGGAAACATATTCCAGCCCTTACTTATGAATCTCTTCTCCTTGATTTTATCCTTATTTAAGCATTTGGGATAGCATTTTGGACCCATTCCTACAACATTTCTTCACAAAAATCAGGAGTTTTAAGTCTGCATCATCTGTATGCCCTGTACACAAGAAAGATTTTGTTCAAATTCTTTTTACTGACACTGGGCCTTCAGTGCAAGGGTTTCTAACATATGAACTGCAAACCCTGGTGGATCTGAAAGCTACTTCTAAGGAATGCCTAAGAAAAGCAAGTATATTGCAAATAGATATATTTTCTTTGCAAGCATCTAAACATCCACTAGACGCATTTTCAAGGGTTACAAAACAGGAAAGGTGGAAAGCCTTAATGTAGTCTTTCTGGGAATGTGATTCAGATATGCCTGCTGAAAAGATGACTCCCCGAGCTCTGTGAACATGGAAATCTTCCTTTGCACAACTCATGTGATGCCTTTGTGTTTGTCATTTGGCTTGGATCAGTGAGCCCCACACAGCGCATCGTTTCTGATGAGAATGGCCAGAAGTGTTTATGTATCAATCCACACCGTCTACTATTCAGGGAATATTTTGGCCACACGTCTCTTTGGTGCAGGCCTTTGGGTTTCTCCTTTTGTGATTTGCAATGTTGACTTCTATTTTCTTGGCAATGGATAAACTCTGAGAGAGCTATTTTTAGCTGGATATCAAAAGACTAAAACCAAAGAAATAATTTCCAGCACCTATAGACAAGCTAATGTATAGGAGGAGACAAGCCTTTAAATAGCTATTAAACTCAAGTTGCTTTTACAGGCTCCCAGGCCAGCAAGTTAACTAGTTGTTTTGCATGAGTAAAATAAAAAATACCTTCCTATCATAGTGTCTCCTTTCACCACTTCTACCAGAATACTTAGTCCTTCTGTACTAGGTGTCTTGTCCTCTTAAAGTGCTGACAGGATTGATAAAAGGTTATCAGTTCCAGCCTTTAAGATACAGCAAAGGGCACAATTACATCAAGGAGGTTAATCTTGTTTTCCTCCAGCTCAGTGAAAAAGAGCACAGCAAAGTAAAAGGGGCACTGGATTCCCAATGGATATTTTCTCCTGCATCAATATTCTTCTTTCACCCGGGACAGTTTTGCTTTTGATTAGGTTTTTTATTTTGAATTCAGCTCTTAATTCCAGACACCCCTACAACAGGAGCCACCCAAACTGGCATTTCTACCAAGATAGCAAAGGGCCACAAAACTCTGTCAGCAGCATCCATGTGACTTCCAGTGCATAGTAAAAGCACACAGGGACTCTGAGGACTTGGACACACAGTTCAGATTGAGAGTAATGCCTGCTTACTTCTATTCCCTTTTACCACAGTTTTGTTCACAAGTGGCACGTTAAGCACAAATAACTGCTTGAAACCTTTCCAGCGAAATACTTTGAGGCAGCACTAATTTGAAACACCAGAGATCTGCTCAAAAAGAACCTGAACACCTGTGTAGAAATCCTACACCTGGCTCTTTCTCCTTATGTTGCTCAGAGTCAGTCATCTGCAATTCTTTGTCTCAGGCAACCCATCCAGAAGAAGGGGACAGCTATACCAACTCCTACCACAGGCAGGGATTACTTAAGCCCTTGTTTGTTGGCGCTGATGAAGTACCTCAAAAGCATATGCCCGAAGAAGCGGAATCTTATTCTGTCATTAACTCATCCTTTGGCATTGAGCATAGCATTGACATTCTTTATTACCTTCAATGAAACAGCTGGAGGCAAGAGGCTTCTGAGGGATGTACCAGCCACAGGCCCTATGTGAGAACACCAGCTCCTTTCAGAGCAGGGCAGTCCATCAGTTTCCCTCCTGCAAACATAAGGAAAGGGAGAGTATAAGTGGAAACAGCATAGCCAAGAGAGCCCCACGATTTGCCTGCAACCCCTCCACTTCCCATCTCTTCAAAGCCAGTGCAAAAAGCTGCTTACATGCTTCATCACAAGGAACCTTCTTTGAAGGGTACGTTGCTGGCCCACAAGCACCAATGCCCGCTCTGACTAAATATACTGGCGCCTGTGTGTACCGTTGAAAAAAGGGCTTTTCCATTAAGAACAACAACAAGAAAGGGGAATATCACAAAAGAAGGCCGTTGGGGGGCCCTGCTCCGCTTGCAACACAGCCACACCGGCTCTGACGAGAGCCCTACATCCGCCCCGCTGCCCGGAGCAGCACGGCGGCCTCTACCAGAGCAAAGCCTCCCCAGGCCGGCGGCTCGGCCATGCCTGGCTGCCCTCCGAAATAATTCGTGCCGTAGCCAGCAGATGTCAGCAAGCGATAATAAAACACAGGCTGAGCCTCGCACGAGCGCGAATTTGGGGGGGGCCCGCACATAAGCACGCCCGGAGGAGGCACCTGTGCCCCCTGCCCTATCCTCCCCATAGCAGGCAGGCGGGCGGCCCCTGCGCCGCTGGGAGGGCTCGAGGGGTGTGATGGCTGTGGGGTGCCACTGCAGCCTCAAAGGAGAGCGAGCAGTGGGGTGTGCTCCCACCTGTGGCATTGTGAACCGGAGAATGAGCTGTGGCCACCTGCAGCCACCTCCCGGCTGCTTTCTGTTTGCTTTATCCCCTCCTAAAAGCCACCTTGGAATGAGGGGAGCTGTCCTGAGCTCGACATGGGGTCATCTGGGGAAGGGGATGCTGCCCAGAGCACAATGGCAGCAGGTGAGAGGAGCCCCGTGAAAGTAATGTCGCTGCTGGAGTGAGTTAGGAGGAAGTAACGAAGGAGGGGATGAGAGAGCTGGGCTGGGGCAGCCTGGACAAGAGAAGGCTCCTGAAGGGGAGACCTCAGAGCAGCTCCAGTGCCTAA
>WYDI02183706.1:11471-214373 GCA_009867235.2 Psittacus erithacus | reverse complement strand
TGCTCCAGTATGAGCTTCCCACAGGGTCACAGCCTCCTTCAGGCATCCCCTTGCTCTGGTGTGGGGCCCCCCATGGGCTGCAAGTGGAGATCTGCTCCACCATGGACCTATATGGGCTGCAGGGCCAGAGCCTGCCTCACCATGGTCTGCACTGGGGTGTGCAGGGTAACTTCTGCTGCACTGCCTGGAGCACCTCCTCCCCTCCTGCTTCACTGATCTTGGTGTCTGCAGTGTTGTTACTCTCACATATTCTCATTCCTCTCTCCCAGCAATTGCTGTTGCACAGCTTTCCCTCCCCCCCCCTCCCTTTTTAAATACATTATCTCAGAGGCACTACCACCATCACTGATGGGCTCAGCCTTGGTCAGCAGCAGGTCCATCTTAGAGCAAGCTGGCGTTGGCATTGGCTCCACCAGGCACAGGGGAAGCCTCTAGCAGCTGCTCACACCTGCCACCCACGTAGCTCCTCCAATACCAAAACCTTGCCATGCAAACCCGATATGGACACATGCAGAGAGCACCCTCCCCTTTTCATGTTTTGTTTTTGTTTTATTTTGATAATCAAGATCCTCAAATCCTTTCCTCTGGCACTTTCTAAGAATGCTTATAGAATAGAAACACATGCACCAATTGTGTGAGCTTGCTCTCCTCTTACATCTCTTAGGTCTTTTAAGCAAGACCTTAATAAAAGTATTGTGATAGTCACATGCATTAACCATTTCCAAATAAAAAAATATCAAAATAATTTATAGAACATTGTCACCTTGTACATAACTCCAGTTAATTCTGTATTGTGGTCATTATATCCTCAGTGACTAATATGGAAAGCACTGTGACACTGTTGCTGAAAACAAAGGTGGGGAGGGACTGATGCTAGTCATTAGAGCTGATAGGGTTTTGATCCATTTGGTAGACAGGACCTTTATAAGGGAAGTTGTCTTGACCATCGTTACCGTCCGCAACCTAATCAAATCACAAATATGGCCCATTTAGCCAGGTACTTCAACAAGGATCAGCATTGCATGCTTCAAATCAGTATTAAACCTGCCCCCAATTTGATGAACAAATATGTAACAGCATATTATGAGGATCCCACATCACAGCTGGTTGCCTCTAGATTATGTTTGGTGTGGGCTATTTAAGATGTACCTCAGTCACCTGAAGGTAAATACCTGGGTAAAGGTATTCACAGCTGATACTTGGTAGGAAAAGGGAACAGGGAGGGAAAGAGGGTCATGAAGTCTCACTGACTTTTTTCCTTTCTGTCTTAGACTGTGGACAAATCCAGGTCAAACATTTACTAACCAAAGTGGTACATGGGACTAATGTGGTAGTATGATAGTTTCTCTCATCAGCTGTGTCTGAGGAAGGTATCACATTCAACTGTGCAAGACTTCCCAGCATGAATGAGGAGTTAGCTACACTGATTTGGTTTTGCTTCAGGCTCACACGGAAAATTGCCCTTGAGACTGGGCTTATTGAAAGGCTCCTTAACTACTTTTCTGTCATTCTCTACCTGGATACAAGAGAGAGAATAACTGCATCTGGAGAAAAATCTCCAAAACACAGAAAGTCCCTAAGGGGGAGAGATTTTGGAAGAAGTTACTAAGTAGTTTAAGAAAGAGTCAGTAGTGCACCACAGATGTGTTTGCAGTGGGATAAAGTTGCTCAAAAAGCAATGATAACTTTTAGACTGTGCCTGTCATGGAGAAGAGAGAAATTTCCTTCTTCACAGGACTCTTTTGCTAGGTGTTCTGCACACTCTTAGGTGCTGGGGTCCTGCCTGGGGCAGTTTCTGATTTCACTAATATACAGAGAGTGTAACAATAACTAGGAACCCTGGGATGAGGGGAAAACTAGAAATGGGTAACCTCTTTAAATGATGCCTAAAATAGCACTCAGGTGTTTCCAGATATTTGAAGTTATAGGGAGGGACTATTCTGCTCAAAAGACTGTAACTAGGGACAGTATGTTAAAATAAAGGAAGGGGTGAAATTAAATATCTGGAGGAATTTTGTCCTGGTAATAGCATCACTGCAACCTG
The DNA here is from genome assembly GCA_009867235.2 of Psittacus erithacus. NCBI lineage: Eukaryota > Metazoa > Chordata > Aves > Psittaciformes > Psittacidae > Psittacus > Psittacus erithacus. The sequence continues at coordinate 212,329 of WYDI02183706.1, read as the reverse complement.
TAGTGGCAACAATACAACTCTGGGTGCCAAACTGTTATTGGACAAAAACCTCTGCACTTTGATTTGTATTCCAAACTAACAGGCACTTGGGGTTTGTTTCTTTTTTTATTTCCTCTCTTTTTTCCTTTTCCCTTCTCTACTGCTGTTCAGTGGAGTGACACACATACCTATATGCTAGTATATATCAGGCATGGGATGATGTAACAGAAAATGTTGGCATGAGTATTTGCTTAGAAGGGGTTTCTTTTTCACACCATATTGACTTGTTCCTGCTACGGTGCACATGCTATCAGAGTTTCCACTGCAATCCACATCTTCAAGAGTCTGTAATTTGTTGCAATAAAAACTTCCGTTCTGAAATTTCCCTCCTGTTGTGAGAGCCCAGCATAGAGCAGTTGTACATTTAAAACATTTATTTTAAATACTTTCTAAACTAGACTACCAGGACAACCGCTGGTGCTTGCACCTGCAAGCATTTTTTCTGGAGAAGAGTTTGACAGCGTGGTGTTCCTGACTTGCGGTGGGAAGAGGCAGCATCATGACAGGGGGATGCCAAATGTCACCTGTGTGATATGGGTTAGAACTACGGAGCATTTAATAAAACTGTTAAATTGCCCCAATTACTTTGATGATAAACGGACTGCTGAGCCTGCCAAGTAAATAATTAATTTCCAGTACATATTTGGCTCTTGTGGCTGGCAGCCACCTTTGTTTCACGGACAATAACTGGTTGGCACTATTAGGCTAAGGCAGAAGCCTTTAAATAGAGATTAACAGGCACATTCAGTTTTAGCACGTAGATAATCTGCATTCTTTAAAAAGTTGTGTGTGTGTTTACAGAACAAAATGCTGTAGTATGCCCTTCTAGCCCTGCCTCAATAGTCTGTTGTGTACTGAGATCACCAAGACCTCTCTGTGACTGTGTTTGTAGTTGTAGGGAATCTCCCCATCATTTTTAAGAGTTGGTATGATGGCTTTCTATTGCTTCCAGAGAACAATGACACCAATTGTTGGGCAATACTGAATGCACCCCAAGAGGAAGATTCTTCTTCTGTTAAAGAAGAGAGGTAGGAGTGAAAGGTTGGCATTAAGGTGATTTGGGGGTGCCTTCTCTACAGCTTCAGCTGTGAAGAGAGAAGGTCCAGCACAGCTGATCTAGGCAAGGAAGGAAATGTGCTGTGTTTGGGTTTTAGTCCCTTACCTGTAAATTGGAATAGTATCAATTCTACTGATATGTGTAAAGAGCTATTTTGGCCAGTCTTACCCTCCTTTTAATTTCCAAACTCTTATAAACAGGTCTTTATGTATCTAGGGTCCCTGCCACCATTGTCAAATGCAGCACTGATTTAAAAACCAAACCAAACCAAACCAAACCAAACCAAACCAAAAGCAAACCTATGTCTGCTTCCGAAACTCTAGGATCTTGTTCTCTGTCTTTTGTTTATTTTACCCCTTGTGCGGGCAGATTCATGGAGCAAAGTCAAAGGGGAAGAAATAAAATGATTCAGAGTACTCAAATAGTATCCACCTTGCCTTTGACTCTTTTCACAGTCTGTCACAACCTTAACATAATTTAAGACACCTAACAGGTACTCATGGATATGCTGGCTGGCGCTCAGAATCTTAGACAGCCTTTTAAAAAATGTATGTATTTGTAATATAAACATGTAGTTGTGTGAGCCAGCTAAAGCCATGCTTACTTTATAATGGAGAAGTGGCACTGAATGCAGTATAGCTTGCAATATCCACGAGGGATATGTATTCACCTGTGATTAACCTTCCTTGGCCATTAAATGTCACAGTTGGTGCATACACATGAAGCAGAAAGAGTATATATTTGTCGGTAAAAAGGTGACTGAATGAAAGAAGTCATGAAATGGCATTTTTCAGTAGGTTTGTCATAGCTGGAGCATGGAGGAAAATTGCTTTCAGTAAATCTTGGCCCAACAGAACAAACCCCAAATTTCTTTCTATTTGGGAAGCCATACTCATAGGCATTATGAAAGTATTGTGCGCTCTGACTTTTGCAAACTCTGATGGAAACCAATCTGCAATCTTGACAGATATGATCTTTTGCAGGATGCACTGTTCATTTACAGCAGCTAGAGACCTCAATTAATTTATGAATGAGGACAGTAGGCTGTGAACTCCCCAGCTCAGCCTAGGTGGAGATGTCCCTGTCTGAATTTATGTTCTGGTAATTTTAAAAGATTTATACAAAGCTTTTCTTTCATTTTGAGAGTAGATTTAAATTCTAATGGAAACCATTTGTATGCATTTGTTGAACTGAATAATATTTATTGCTGTTTGAAAAGGGGAGAGAAAAAAGGAAAGAAATGCCAAAAAACTTTGCTAGCAATAAAGTTAGTGAAGCAGGAATAAATAAGTACAGAGGCAGAAAGAGCCCAAACCAGAAAGCAATACCAAGTAGGGCTGGTAGAAAACCCACGGTTTTATAAAAGCATAAGGAAAGCAATTTACACCTGTCTCTGAACAAATAGAAAATAGGATGCTACACAGTGTGCACAGTCTCTCAGTTCTTTAATTCATCTGGGGAGATATTTCTTCATGCCTGAAAAAAACACAGCTTCATCGTGGACACGTCTGCAACTCAGAATATGCACTCTCTGGTATAGTTGTGACGCTTTTGGGGGGATCTATGATGGGCACACAACCTATTCATTTTTTGAAAGCTTATAGATGACTTCAGGGCAGAAGCCCCACTAAAGGGGAAGATATTATTGGGAATTATGCTTCTGAACTCAGTTACATCATAACCTTTGTTCCAATATGACTGTTTTGGTTGGGGTCAAGCTTTTGGATTTTCTTTAGATGGAATAGTTTACAAGCACCACGTATCACACAGAGGTATATGCCAGTACAGCATGACTGTACACAGGAGGAGGAATAAATCAGAAGAATATCTATCCAAGAATTACTGTAATTGTACTTGGCACTTGTCTCCTCTGAGCTGTGATCAACAGAGTCAACCTTTGAGAGTTTTGCATGAAAAGAAGCATATAAATATTTGAGCTGCTCCTGAAAAGAGTTCTTGGTGAGAGAAATTAACTTTCACTAGCTAATTTGGTAGAGAATACAGGTACTCCTAAAGCTATAGGCAGTGCACACAGATGAAAAAGCATTGTTCCTTAAGGCCTCGAAGCTGGGGTCCTGTTTCCACATCTGAATGTAGAAGTCCAGGCAAACTGTTGGTGTTGCACAGGTACAGTAATGCAGATAAATGGAAGTACCTTTTGGCAAGGAGTGCAACAAGTCCAGCTAACATGCTGTACAGCCACATGCACTGGAATAAAGGAAGGGATGACAGAAGGGAAGGTAATACTGAGGAAAGGGGTAGCTCTTAGTGGGGTGGCCTATAGCAAGCAAGAACACACTGATAAACTAGTAAGATTTGAAAAACATTAATTCTGTATGTTCTTAACCTAGGTTTCATGATACATGTTCTCCTGAAATGCTCAAATGTATTGGGGGAAACCAATATCAACCAATAAATTATTGTATATTGTTTTTTTGGCCATACTTTATTTCAAATCTGTCAATTTAATTCCATCAGTCTAAGGATAAAGTGACCCTTGATGATAAATACCTGGAATATAAATGAAGTACTAATGCAGGATATAGGCATCCTAAAAAGAAAAAGGTCAGTTTTGATAATACTCGTGCTCTAAAGGCTGGCTAAATTAAACCTGGGACAAATTTCTGGCATTTTTTATGCACATCAAATAGTACCTTGTTTTATCCATAATTTCAGTGATGATCTGTTAATTTTTAGTAAGAATTTCATCCATGAAAAACAGGGGTCACAGAGTGTAAAGTAATAGGAATCTCATTAAAATCAATAACATTTGCATTCATTTTTAAAACACACCAGCCAAAAAAGATGAAGCATTATCCTTTAAAGTGTATCCATATCTTAATAAATGCTAACAAAGGTAAAAACTGGGCTCATTTTTGAAGTAGTTGAACATCTAGGCCAGGTTTTTCAGAGGATCCAAGTGGCTCAGGCACAGACTCCCTTTGATTCCTGTGCCCTTACTCAGTACATCTTAATAGCATTAGTTGAGCAGCTGCTAATTTGAACAGGATAGAAGAATTGAGTCCTTGATAAATTACCAGCCAACCAAGCTATCTAAAGGCATTTTTTTTCTGGGCTGTCCTGGGGCAAAAGCATGTATAAATTACTATCCTTTTATTGTGTGACCCCCTGGAATGTAAATCTTTTCCTTCTGCATTTTATCTTAACTTACATTCTGTTGAACTATACAGTGAAATTTTTTTTGGGGGGGAAGTGGTAAATTAACACACTACATTTTTCTTCCACATGCATTCTTCATTGCCTTCAGGGATTTCATTTGACAAAAGCCTTGCTAATGGAAATGCAAATTTTCTACCTGTCATAGAGTACTTTTGACTCTGCTGTTTGTCAGAGCAACACATTCCTCAAAAGCATGGTTACTTTGACTTCTCAGAAGCCAGGGGAATTGTGTCTGCACTTACCAGGGTTCTGTTTGACCTAGCAGATAGTGAAGAATGTATTTATGCAAATTTGAATGAGAAATATTAGCCTATTCAGTTCTCTGCTATAAATAAAAACCCACATAGATTGAAAGTCTTATTAAGCTTTGATTTATTGTAGCCAGTCATCCATTTCCTGTTTAGTGTGGGTTTTTTACACTTTAATAGACAGCACCTCCTTCTTGCATTTTTTAGTGATACATTAGTGATTCTAATTCTGATAATATTCCATCTAATCTAATCTTATCTTGTGAGGGTTGTAGAAAACCACATGCAGAACAGTGAAGAGATCCTTGGGCTACATGATTTAGCAGATTAGAAAATGTCCTTTGTCTTTACTGGTCTATTCTAAACAGAGCAGATAGCTGCACCAAATATTTAAATAGTGGAACTGTCCACCACAAATATACATAGTTCTAAGGCAGCAATTAGAGAAATGAGCATCTGTGTGTCACATTCATATAAGAACTAGGAAAAAAAAAAGCTTTATATCCTTAGTAATAGAAAACCTTTCCATTCAGTTTTCAAGAATTTGCACCTTGGTTACTATCTAAATCTCAGTGGCCACAAAAGGTTGTGTGTAGGGCAAAATAGAAAGTGAAATCCTTATGCCTTTTAAATAGTCTGTAAAATTCTGAGTGACTAGGTAGATCCAGGAATTGTGTGCCTGATATTAGTCCAGCCGAACAATACTAACAGTATATTTTTACATAGCTGACGTCCATGTTTGCAGCCTTCCCTAGTGTACTTTCTAGCCTAAGCAATACGTTTTCTAACTCTTCTCCTGTTGAAACCAATGCCCTTGAGTAATCACACTTCTCTTTTTAATCCTGCTCCCTGTTCTCTCTTACTTTTGTCTAGTTCTTTTCTCTTCTGGAGGGCTCTACTCAATTCTGTGAAATTGTAGCATTTCTTCACCTTCACTGTCCTTAAATCCTTCTTCTCTTCCTGATCCACTCATCCTCCACTACTACCCTGTACAAAACCTCTCTCACTTACCATCTGTGCTTCATCTCGAAGAGGAAAGAAGATCCTTTCCTTCTCTGCTGCAGTTCAGCTCTTGGATGTAAGAAGAACCAGGGAAGCTCATGGCTCGTGCCAATACCTCATCCCAGCAACTTCTGCAATTCACATTCTCTGTGTTCAAACCAGGGTCCTGTAGTGTCACAGTGTCACTCTTGCCTGAACAGGCAGGTGTTTCCTGTTGGCACTGTCTAGGTTCCAGTTTAGTTTAGTTTAGTTTAGTTTAGCTTTAGTTTAATGACTGAAGAATAAAGAAAGGAGCTAAATGCCCAATGCATATGGATGGATCTTCTTGCTTGCACAGGTCTTATGGTACAACAGAGAGCAAAAGATCTCTACAGTTCTTACATCGTGATGATCTCCGCAAACATAGATTCTTCCCTCTGCACAGACTGGAGGAGACCAGCAGCAACCAGGGCTACTCTTTGTGAGGGCAAGCAAGGGTTTCAGAGTGCTCCTTTCTGCAAAGAGACAATTCTACTGAAATTCAGGAGGCTTTCCAAGGCTGCAGCTGCAACAAAGTATTTACTTAGCCATAGAGATCATGATGTTCCATGGTTTATTTGAATTATTAAAATGCAATACTGCACAATAATAATTATTGCAGAGCTTCAAGACACTTACTGACAATGCAGTCTTGGCAAAGTAAGTACTAGTCTTCTTAATGGATAGCTGTTGCAACAGAGAAGTACAAACCTGTGTTTCAGACTAAGCTGTGCTTTCCAAAGGGGCAAAAGGTATCGATTGTAATATCAATTCCCTACAGATTTTTGTTGTTGCTTTATATTTTAAAAATGCTTCCCCTCCTCATCTTCTCTCAGCAAATCAGATGTCACTTCACTTTTCTTTCCCTGAAATAACACTGGAAGCAGATTGTTGACAGCTTCAGGCTTCTGCACAGTCAGCATTATAAGAGAACAGTATAGACATGAGCAAAAGTCAAACTGTCTCCTAGGGGCTCCAACCCATTAAAACAATTGCTAAGGGCGCAAGAGCACAATAAACATCTGCGGTTTGTCTCTCCAGCATACCACATGCCTTTCAGTTTGCCTCTGCTTGGAAATGGGCTTGAGCTGTCTGATTGCACCCAGATGTAGACTTGCAGAGTTTAGGGCTTTTCAGAGCTTAGATTCTGGTTCAAGGCTGGGGCTAGGAGTCATTGTAAAGTTAGGCTCCAGATCAGCACTTCCTCAGATTTGACAAAGCTTTAACAGCACTTTTAATTTTGGCTCTGCTCTGCTAGGAATTGCCTCTTTGCAAGCACTCTGATCTACAGAACAGTCCTCATTGGAAACAGATACTGTGAGGAAGAAAGCAGGCACCTTCCTAAAGTTCCCTGTGCAGCCTTGTCTTCCTCATGAGTCATTCACTGCTTTTTATCTAAATCAGTATTAAAAACATATGCCTTGCCACATAATCATCAAGGTGCTGCTGCAGAACGTTTTATTACCTTGATTTTGTGACAAAATACATATTCATATTCTGTTTTAAAGACAGACTTTAGCAATCTAAATTATACCAACCTTGGCATACTAATTAGAAAACAACAATTTTACATGGAAATGTTTATCACAGCTGTATGCTTATATGAGAAACATCTTTCACTTACAGAATTATGATGTCTCATTAATGATAACTGGCTGGACATAATGAGGTTCAACAAAAAGAAAAGTGAACCAAAACTCTGGAAAACTCTGCTTTACTAACAAATGCCACTCATAAGTAATTCGGCCTCAAGGACGAAATATACTTTAGAGGGTTAAGCAGAAAGGAAACAAATTACATGTTACTTTAACTAAATTTAAACGATCTACCTGGACTTATACAAAATGCTTGACACTGTCCCGCACAGTATCTTTGTCTCTAAACTGTAAAGGCACGGATTTGACAGATGAACTGCTCACTGAATAAGGAATTGGCTGGATGGTTGCATTCAAAGAGTTGTGGTCAGTGGCTTGATGTCTGGGTGGAGACCAGTGATAAATGCTGCTCCACACAGGTCGGTGCTGGGACCAGTGCTGTTTAACATCTTTGTCAGCAACATGGACAATGGGATTGAGTTGAGCAACCCTCAGCAAGTTTGCCAATGACACCAAGCTGTCATTGTGTTGATACACTGGAGGGAAGGAATGCCATCCAGAGGGACCTTGACACGCTTGAGGGGTGGGCCAATGCCAACCTCATGAAGTTTAACCATGCCAAGTGCAAGGTCCTGCACCTGGGTCAGAGCAATCCCAGGCACAGCCACAGGTTGGGCAGAGAAGAAATTCAGAGCAGCTCTGTGGAGAAGGACTTGGGGGCATCGGTCAATGAGAAATTCAACACGAGCTGGCAGGAGAGTGTGGGTGAAAGCTGGATGGCTGTCCTGTGTGAACAGTGTCACAAGAGATATCACCCACTGGTGAGTAACTTGAATAGGCAAGATCAGTGTCTGCCTGTTTTGAAGTTGCACACTCAGTACTGCAGTTCTGAAAGGCAGAGCCAGTATATCTTTCTGTCTAGGGACTGGAGATGATGCTGGATAGTAATGAAATATTGAATAACCCCAGAAGAAGGCAGAGTATGGGTAGAGGGAGCAAAGCAAATGAACATTATCTTTTATTCTGCAAAGTTCTCAGTATAGGTATTGTTTAATCACAGTGCTGATCCCTGATCAACTGTCATCAAAAGACTAGAAATAAAGAGATCCTAGGATTGTTTCAGAATGCCCAGTGCAGAAAGGACATGGAGCCTCTTCCTAATGCTGCAATGAGGGGTGAAGGGAGTCTTGTCAGCACTGCAGGGACAAGTTTAAGAGGATGTGAACAGGGAGGATAATCACAGTACTCTGGCAGGTGGGGAGGCACTGCAATAGAAAGGATGACCTGCAGAGTGAGTTACTGCCAGATGGCTTCCAGCTGGGGGACTTAAGGAGACTGTGATGTGGCCTAATCAAATACCTGGCACCTCTTCTCCCTGAAGTGTCCAGAAAGACAACCCTCACTGCCAGTGATACAAAGGATCGGGAGTGATAAGACTCCCTTTTACAAATGCAGTCTGGGCAGTGCAGGTAATTCTTTTTCCTGGCTTTCTCTCAGTGGTATTACCTTGAATATGAGGAAATTAAGAAGAAAAATTGCTATGAGGTTTGTAGGCCCTTTATCGCTTTAATCTCCTCTCCTCTCTGCTTTCTGTTTTCTTGTCTGTTGTCATCCATCTTTGGGGAGGCAGTGACCAAGTTAAGCAAAACGACAACTTAGATTTGTTTGAGGTTGATTTGATTTCTGTTTTCAAAAGCTGTCTGAAATTGTCTAAATGCATTATTTTAACCAGGATTAAATTTTCTATGCAAATTCTGTCATCACCACAAGAAGAATTCAACACAGATCTACGGGATTTAGGGAAGGGAAAGAATACCCAGCATGTCTATGGGGTGGAAAAGTAAACTATATGAATTCTGTGACTCCTTTAGAAAGATGTGAGGAAAGGGCAAGAAAGACTGCATTCTGGAGCATGTGCATGGTGTCTGTTAACGTAGTGTTGCAAGAGTCTCTTAAGTTACTGGTTGTGCCTTCTGCATAGGTAGTGCAGAGCCTGCAAGTGCTGTTTGTGTTAAGTTGTATTGATTGCCTTGCGTATAATTTAATAAAGTTGAAGCCTGCTTTCCTTCCTTGCAGCTACACACTGCATCTGTCCTTGTTGGAGTGTTCCCATGGCAATCGTGGGCTGGATTTTTATTAGTTTGATTTATTTGATAAATAAATAGAAAAATAAAACAAGATAATTACTCAACAATGAATAGCTACCATATGAACACAGTGAAAACTACACCAAAGAATACTGGCAATAGACAACGCTTCTAGTGCAGAGATTCGTAATGTAATTTTTTTGACCTTCGTTGGCCTTTCCTCCATTAGGTATCGGGCTCTGTAGCTTACCTAAGTTTCATTGCATACAATGAATGAAGTCTCACCTGGCTTCTCATGTTCATACCATTGTTGTTTAAGTAGTGGCAGCAGCTTTCTCACTCTTACACTATTCAGTCTGAAAAGTTACATGTGTGGGGAAGAAACATCCCTCCTTTCTCCCTGGAGAAGTAGTAGGAAAACCTGTGCTAATAAACCAAACGTCTATGCTTCAGCTGAGGTTTGCTCTCCCAGTGGACTATTACATGAACATACAGGTGGGCTGCTAACGCCCCCAGCTCAGGGGATGTGGGGATCTGGCTGGGTTCCTGATAACCTTGAGGCAGACAGAGGTGTGACACAGTCACCCTTTGCCAGGGGCATTACAGTGCAGCTTCCTTTATGGAAGAACAAGAGAGGACTAGTTTGCAGGTTACTTGGAGGACCGAAAGACTTTGGTAGTAGCTCATGAGGAAATCACATCTGATGCTTAAAATATAGAAGCATATTTTACAATGTGGTTTGGGTCGATTTTCAACTTGCTGTTCATTAATGTTGGAGCCTGGCAGAAGCCTAGGCTCCTGCTATAGTGTAACAGCATTTGGGGCAGCACAGAATGAAAGAGTTGTAAATGCAGCAGTGCATTCAACACTGATAACAGGATTTGTCTTGGGCTTCCCCAAGTACTTGCTTGTACTGGAAGTTGCTGATAGCTAACAGTTGCCTGGCCACTCCAACAACCAGCACCAGTAAAGAACTGCAGGATCTTTGCCATGATTCCCCAAACTCCTGAGACAGGAGGTGTAGAGCAGAAGCAGCTGTTTCTGAACAGAATTAGTCCAGGGCTGTCTCTGCTGACTGCAGGGTATTTGTGTTTCAGTCAAGAACCATTTAAAACCTTAAACTTCAAATAAACTAACAGGACAAGAGAAGTATTTCTTATGAATGTTCAATGCACTGCTGATCAGAATGTGCTATGCAGGATGCACCCAGTGGTGTTCAAGCAGCATACTAAGCTAGGCTTATAAACAGTAGATACTGTTATTCCTTTGAAGACCTCCTTTTTCTCTAGAGTATCTCACCAAGTGCAAAACTTCCTAAGAGCATCTGCTGAATGGCTTAAGACATGCCTGAGTATGAAAAGCTTTTAAACTGATGTCTGGAAACTGGCTTCAATGCTCATTGAAAGGCAGCTGCAATACAAACTAACACTTGAGGCTCTTATAGGGACCTGTTTCAAATCCCATTTCCATGAGAATTACCTCAGTACTTAAGTCTTCCACCAGTGTTGGTAGAAATGTTTTTAAAATTAGTGTTAAAATGTCAGTGCCTTTGTGGAGAAATATGTCATTCTGAGAAGATTCCCACAATGGCAGCCTATTCCCACCATAGACTTCTAGAAACTGGGAGAGTTGGGATCTGTTTCTTGACTCTGGTCCTGGCCTGCAACTCCTATCATCTCTGTAAAATGTGGATAAAGCTTGGCTTCTTTTGTACAATGATATGAGCACTTCAAAGAGCAATGTTTAAAAAAACCTTGTATTTTATTAAGAACCTATGTTGTTCTCACCTCCTCCTCTCCCTTGTGGTGTGAAATACTGTAAGAGCCGCAGCCTTGGAAAGCGCATAGGCTCTCTCAAGAGCCTTTTGCTGCTGTTTCTGAGGCCAGCTTGCCTAGTGGGAGCACTGAGCTGTGGGCCAGTAATTGTATAATTTCACTCTAGGAAACTTTTCACTTCTGTCTAGGCTAATATAATACCCTGGACAGATACTACTCTAGATTTATTATGACCTAAATCAGAAGCCTGGGAGGCAGAAGAGTGAACAGTTTCACCTTGGCTTTCCCCAGCAGAATAGTAAGAGAATATGTCCAAAAATAAACAGGAAGAAAGCTCTAGATGGTGCTTCTCAGTCTGAGGAATTAGTAAGTGCTTTCTCTGGACAGGCAGATTATCAAGAAATCATTAACAAGATTTGTTTGCTGCTTCTGTAAGCATGTGGGGTGCAGGTCTTCTCAAGCATTTGCAAAGCACTTAAGGGAAAAGCTTGGTGTCCTGGAGATGGGGAAAAAGGATTCTGCCCCTCTGCCATTCCCACAGAGGCTTAGGGCAGCTTGGGAATGACAAGCAGAAGTTTGTAACTCTAGTTAGATGGTGGTGACAGCCCTGCACATCTCAGATCTGTCTTCAGCACATTCCTATTACCTTGTAGAGATATATTAGGGAGAGAAGACAGTGCCGGAAGGGCACACGAAGAGGAGGTTCTGTATGGTACATGACTGCTTGCAAGACCAGGGCTTTCAGATTTCTCCCTTGCTCCATCACTTATGACATTGCCTCCTCTGTGCTTCACTGAGATACAGACACTTTCTTCCTGCTTGCTGCTGTTGTTTTATTTAATCAGCGTTCTCTTCTTTAGCTAGTATTTTCTTTTCTTCTTGTTTTCCACTTTGCTTTCCTTCTCCTATTCAGGACCTGATCCTGCTCCACCCTGTTTAGGCTATATGTGTCACCAGTGCCAGGACGCTGCTTTTGCAGCTGACCTGCACCATAACATAAGCTTAGAACAAATGCCACAGCATGAGATTGAGTAATGATTTTTGCTCTTGCCAGACAAGTCCCTGAAGCAAATTCTCAGGGCAAGGTCTTTTGAGGTCCCAAGCCTGCAATGCGGTGCAGAGAACCTGCTCCCCCAGGCACTGATGTTAAGAGTCACTCTGGGCAGGGAGCAAAGGTGGGTGGCTTTCTGCCTCCTCCAGCTCCCCTTTTATGTGCAAGAGCCTTCTGGTCTGGAAGACAGCACAAAGCCAAAGTAATGCTGTTTGGGCCATCCTCTTTACAGCCTCTGCCTTTCTTCCCTATTAAAAATATACCACCCATCATACAAGCACTTTTGTGGTGGGGGTACTGAGCTGGGGTATACTTGACCATTAACTAATGTACTGTTCAGGTTAAACTGATAGTTATGGGAGATTTTTACTATCATATGTAGTTGGTTTTTTTCGTTTTGTTTTTACACTCCTAACCCTATATGATCCAGGAATTTTAGTGGAAGGCTTGTCATATCCTAACTGGTCTTACAAATTTTGTACAGTACAAATGTTTTGGCAACGGAACCATTTTGATCAAAGGTTGTATAAATCCCATTAGTCACAGCAGCTGAACCCATGTGAATGCTCTGATGAGGCTTGTATCATCTGAATTCCTACAGTACCATTACAACTTGTACCTTCTATGTATAGACAGGCTTTTAAATGAGCTTCTCTGGCTGCATGGTGGGCTAAAACATGGTGTAATTTGATGCAATGTGTGGGCTTCAAGATCTGGGCTCATCAGCCTTTCTTAACTATGGGCTGTCAGCTCCACATCTCCCTTTGTCAGCTTGTGTCACATCCATAGCGTTTTGGTTGAATATTTCTTGTCTGCTTGGACTGAGAAAAGAAAGAGGACTCTGGAAAACAAATGGGTTTTGTGCTGCAGTGATTTATTGCACACACCAACAGGAACAAGGAAATGCAAATCCCTTATTTCAAGTTTCTGTTTAATAACACCCCAAGCCAGCCACTTTGAGGGCACTATTCTATTTCTTGGGTTGTTGAACTCTTTTGGCCTTATGCCTCTCAGCACCCCCTGGGGTATGTCTTAATAGGCCTGAAAGGTATGGCTTGCTGTGACTTGATTTTATTTACATTTTTGTAAATATCATCATGTTTATTTTAAAATGACTGAACTTATGCAGTTGCTGCTCTGGGGTGGTAAAGACTGCTGAAAGGACAGTTAGGTTCCTATAATTTAAATCTGGAAAATCTCACTTAAAATCATGCTGTTTGCCACTGTTTACTTTCTGAGCTCATCCAGTGAAACTGTACTAGTCTGTTGTCTGGTCTGTACTGGTCTCCTGCTTTTATTTGTAACCAGTTGAGCAACTCTGGTTGGATTTCCAGTGACAGAAGTGATAACTATCATTTCTTGATAATATGAAAAAATACAGTGCCAACAAAAAATTAAACTTTGAAGTACATTTTCTTTCATTTAAGTGAAACTCCTGAAGCTTGTAACTGACTGTTCCAGACCCCTGTGTGTCTAACATCAGAGCTCCATTTTAAAAGGACAACTTGACTAGCCAGAAAAAGGAGCTCTAAGGCACTACAGGTGTAATGAGATAAGTCAGTTTCTGGCTTATTGTGTAGTGCAGGTCAGGAATTTTCTGTCAAAATGTTTTTATTTTCTCCAGTCAGGAGCCACTTATTTGACAGCTGTTAGTGGAAATGTACCTATCAGTTTTGGCAGGCAAGTCTTCTCACGCAGGAGAAGGAATCTCTGGACCTGGGCAGACACCTGTCTGTGGAGCATCTTGCTTACCCTGGTGCAGCCAGCAGCCCTGCCTGGGTCCTTGGATACTGCTTCCAGTGCTCTGCTGGCCTGGAAACTTAAACTTCCATTTCTAATAGCACAGATGGGGAGAGCTCCAGGATGCTATTGATTTCTCAGTTTCATTAGTTCTGTTTTGTGTTTAACTAAGTAGAGAGGAAGCTCTAAGTCAGAAAGGAAGCAGGTAACTGAAATTGTTATGGGACAGCTGCTTAAACTGATTCTAGTCAGTGACATCCTATCCTCGCGTCCCCTGCACAACAAGCCTGGCTGCATGGTCCTATCCTTTCATTTGGGTCCATAGTCATGCTTGTCTCATGCTGCCTGGAAGGATACCAGAGAGCTAAAATCCACAGAGAATGAATCCCAGAGGAAGAGGGCATTTAGGTCTCCAGTGTGGCTCACAACAGAATCAGATGTAGTTAAGCGTTAGTACAAGTGATGGGAAGCTTTGGCTGGGAAGAGGTGTGAGAAAGGCACACGACTATCCCTTTGAACAATAGCAGCCCAATAGAATAGTTTAGCTATAGCCTTGCTCAGTACCCTGATTTCTGAGCCTTATTTGGAATGTATATAGCTGCATATATATATTTGTTTTATTTACTGCATTCAGTCTCAGACAGATGAACTGCTGCTGCCAGTAACCAGGTGGTTAGCATGTGAGCTGAAAACATAATGCTCAGACTCAGATTTTCGGTTGCAAACCCGTATGCACCAGCAGGATGACCTAATCAATAAACAAATGGCTGCTTTGGGATATCTTGCTTTCTCCCCAGTGATTTCCTCCTGTGGAAGAACATAAAGATAGTTAGGTTTTATCCAGGTGTGGAATCAGGAGGTCCATCTTCTACATGGCCTATGCCTACCTCTTTGCTCCCTTGTGTACAGCAGCCCTCCTCCTCTCTCTTATTGCTGTTATGCTGCTGTCAAACTAAGCTAAAAAGCCTTGTAAGACCAGGAAACTTGCAGAGCTGGCAAATGGATCTGCAAATGTGCTTCCCTAGAGGTTTCACTCCCTGGAGTGGGGTGCAGCTGGCCTTGCCTGGAGCCAGTAGAGCCCATTCAGCAGGACTGCATCTAACACCTTATTTGCAGCATGTCCTGTCCGCCAGCAGCTGAAAACCACTGTGTTGGGGACATCTGGTATGAGCTGAAGCTTGTGACTCCCAGCACACAATGAGTTCAGTGGGATTGCTTGTATGCATAAGGCTGGCTGATGCTGCCATTTTAAATATATCTTTTCTTAAACTTAGCTAAAAGTGAGATTTTTTTATTAAGTAAATATAGTCTACACGTGAAGCTGCTTGCAGGCACAGGGTGCAAATGACTGCTGAGCTGCTGAGGAAGGTAGCAGGTATTTTGACTGCCTCACTGCTAATTATTGCTTCAGTAAACAACAGCTGTTCAGATGCCGCTCAGCTTCTTGCTTTGAAAAGATTACAGTGCCCAAACTGTAGTCTGGTATTATTGAAAATAAAAAAAAAAAAAGTTATAATCATTTCACTCCCCTACTGCTACAGATTTTATGGGCCTTGTAGTGCGCTGTTATGTCAGGCATATTAATTGCTAGTGAGTCGATGTTAAACAAATGAAACAGCTTTGTGCAAGGTTTGGACACTTGGTTATAGGCAGTTTAACAGCAGTCTTCTGGAGACACTCTGCATCCATCTCAGATTATTTTTCAGCACTAGAGGAATGGCTCTTTCAAAGCAACTATAAAATGAACCATTGCTGCCATGCAATAGCAGTAATAAGCTGTTAAGGTACATGGCAAAGCATGAGGTCAGAGGCACTGTATTCTTCCAGCCACCCAAGAAGTGTTATAGCAACTAATTAGTGTAGCTCCTTCAGAGGCTATTGCTATTGCAACAGGAGGAAAGAAAGGTGGAAAAGTGCAAGGGGGGGGGGGTGTTTCCCACTGTTACTATTTGCTCATCAGATGAAGGAGTTGTTGGTATTAACTTAGCAGAGGGTGAAGGCCTGACCCAGCACAGCACTGAGTGTCACCAATGCGCTCTTGGCACTGAAAAGAAAAATAGCCCTGCTCTCTACACCATGCAGTTCCTGATCTTCTGCTTTCTTCCTGAGGAGCAGGATTTACAGGGGCATCTGCCTTGATTTACTGAGGAGCAAAAACTACAAACTAACCTTCAAGGCACGCACACACACGCTTTGCTGCACAATACCAGACCATGCCCTTCCATCCCAGGCAGCTGTTGCCCTGCAGTGGCTGGCTGAGCTATCTGCCCAGCGTTGATATAAGCCTGCGGCAGTGCCAGGGCTGCAGCCAGCCACCAGCTACAGTGGGGCTGCCGCCAGCCACAGAACATCCCCTCCAGCTAAGCTGACAAACAGGCTGCCCTTTGTTTGAAGCGGTTGGTCTCTATGCTGTTGCATTTCACTGGCTGCAGATGAAAGCCATCTGTAAATACCTTTTGTGCAGTTAAAAACAAAAAAGCCCCATGTACTTTACTAAATGTATATACCAGCAGCCAAGCTGGCACCCTTTAATTTCATTTAAAAAGGAACAAGGTGGTTTCAGGCAGCTATTCTGTGGTGCAATAAGTTAGGCTGAAGTGGCAGCAAAAGGGACCTGCTTTAGGATGGCAGAGCAAGACTTGTCATTGTAGCTGTGCCAGGCAGCAGGGGCTGGGGAGCGCACAAGGCAGCGCTGCTGAGCTATGGGCTGTGGGGCTGAAGGGTCCTGCCCTGGAGCACCTGCCACCTCCTCAGCAAGGCTCCGGGTACGGCGCCTTACAGGGGAACAGGAAAGGCAGCAGGACATGGCACAGGGCCCAGCAACATGCGCCAGGTTGCCTGCTCCATTTGGGCCAGCCAGGCACCATGCTGCAGGTCGACATGAAGCACTGCTCTAGGGGACGTGGCCTCTTGAGGTAGTTTTTATGTACTTACTTATTGCTAGAACCCGGCCTCCTGAGCTGCACCGCGGGGCAGCACTAACAGCCCGCACCCTGGGAGCCATTAAAATGGCGACCAAGGCCCCCGCACGCCGGGGCTGCGGCCGAGTAGGTTGCTGCAGTTCCCTGCCCGCCAGGGGGCACGCGAGCCACGGCGCTGAGCGAGCCGGGCAGGGGGTGTTAAGTCCCTGCGGCGGCAGCGGCGGCCCCGGGCTGGAGGGAGGAACGGCAGGTGCCGAAGGGGCAAGGTGAGCAGCCCCTGCCCGAGGCCGGGCTGCGGCGTCTGAGGGCTCGGGGGGGTGTCAGCGGCCTCGCTGCAGCCCTGCTCCCTGGTGACGCGGGGTCAAGCCGCTACGAGAGCCCGGAAACCGCGTGGGGCTGCCGCGCCTGAGCAGGTAGCGGCACGCTCGCGGGTGGGAGCGCCCTTTAATCTCTTCGTTTAAGCCTGAGCTTCGTTGTGAGGTGGGGCAGGACCCGTGAGGGAGCAGTTTCCTCTCCCTGGGTAAGGCAGGGGCGGGAGCTTGGCGGTCCCCGCGCTCCGGGTGCCAGCACCGAGCTCCGGGTGCCTGTTTGCCCCCAGTGATGAGTAGCTACTGTCCCACCTTCACCGGAGCCGGCAGAGCATGAAACACCTGGGAGGGGAGAGTCGGTAATTGAGGCAGTGTGCGCTCAGGGTAAAGCGCAGTCAGTCGCTGCTGGTGCTGACAAGGTTGCTTTGGTTTTGGCTTTTTTTTTTAACCTAAGCACTTGCCGCTGGATGCCTTGGAGGCATAAGCGTGCAGGCATATTGGCTCCTAGTATGCTCGTGAAAAGGTTTTAATAGCGAGGAGGCTTTTTTTAGTTAGTTTAATAATCAGCTCCTATAAAAAGTAATAGAACAGCACATCTCTGCTGTGGAAACCACAGGATGTTTTTAAAATGCCTCGGACTTGCACTGTCTGTTTAAAACCTCAGGAGTTTGAGAGTAATCTGTGTTGGCTTTGTTCTGCATCAAATTAATTCGTGTATTTCAGGGTTGAAAAAGGAGTGGAGAGGGGATAAGGAGAAGACAAACCCAAATCCTCTGGCCTAATGTTTTACCAGAGTTAGAGGTTTCACTTTGATGTTTCCCGTGTGGCTAAATGGAATGTGCCATCGTCTGGTTTAAGCTCTCATCACCAGCATCCGTTGCATGTAATTCCAACAGACACCTATTTTGCCAAAAGCTTCTGGAAACTACTCCTGTGGTTTGTTCATGAAGCAGAGCGCACCTCCTGTGTGGTTTTTGTTTTGTGGGTTTTGGGGTTTTTTGAGTTTTTCTTTTGTTCCCAATTCCTAATGTGAATTTTATCACAATTGCGTTCCCACCCACTGCCTCTTCCCTCCTCCTCCATTTAGAAGCATTTTACTACAATGTGGGATTTTTTTCTGTGAAGGCACTTAGAGTCTATTGTCATGGCACTCTTTTGCATCATTTTTTGGGGTGTGTGTGCATGAGCTGTTTAAATATCGCCCTGCAAGATGTGGTTTTTTTTTTTTTTGCCAAGCCTCAGATTTATGTGTGATGTCTCCTTGTGCTCTTTCTCTCGGGTTTAAACAGCATCTTCACAATGCATGCACCAGGACTGCAGGGTTGGTGGTGCCATATGCAGAGATAACATTGCCTTCCTATTTCCTTTGTTTAACAAGGCCAGTAATCTCATTAAGCTTCTCCACCCCTCTGAGCTCTTCATTGCTGCCATTATTGTACTGGAATCTCACAATGAGTTATTTATCTATTATGTGCTCCTCATTCTTTCCAGTCACTGCTTTTTTGTAGGCAGCTACATACCTTTCATAGCAAGATTTGCATTTCTTATTCTGAGATATTTTACTTCTGGAGTTGCCTGTATTAAAATGCATTTTGTTTGAATGGGCTCACTTCAGCGAGTGATCCATATTGTTCTGTATGACTGCTCTGTCCTAGCCATTATTTGCCACTCCATTAATTTTTGCCATCTGCAGATGTTGGTATCACTAATTTTTTTATATGTGCTTCCCTGGCATTGTGGAAAATGGTGACTAGTGCCTGGTCCTGGTAGTATGATCTCCCCAGCCCATTTTTTGTTAGCAAACGCTGGATACACTTGCTACAGCATCACGTGCCTGTAGGTATTCTGAGATTTGTTCTTAACTGATTCCTTTCCCCATACTGTTGTGTGTGGGTTTTTTAATTGTTTTTAGTTGATGTAAGGTTAATTGGTTCATTAGATAGCCATACCTGTAATTTTTAAGTGATTTAATTTTCCTGTAAGTTTTAAAGTGACTCCTGGGCTTGGAATGTGGAAATAATTGCATTGGGATAAAAATTTCCTGCGTGCTTCTGTAATGCATGGTGCTCGCCTGCTGTCTCAGACAGCTTAAGTGTGATTGAGTAACTAGAGCCAGTTGAAACATGTTGTCGCCTTCCAGCCTTGTTCTTAGTTTCTGAATTTCCTCCTGAATCCCAGAAGGTTTTATTAAGATAGCTTTGTGGGAACCATTAACTTCAAGCTGCATAATTATGTTAACTGCGAGCTTTGACTTAGTTCATAGTAGAAAAAAAACCTGCACGTTTCTAGAAATTTATATTCCTCAATGACAAAATTTTAACGTGGTAAATTAAAAGGTTTACACAATTTACCTGGGAAGTTATAGTAACTAACAGCAAGAGAGTTTACCTGCAGAATTACTGAGTGCAATAAAGTAGTTTCTGTGAAAACATGGCACTCTAATAAGCTTCCATATTATTATGCTTGTTCTTCACCTTCAAATTGCACATGACACTCTCATGTATTTAAAGAAAGAGATGGTGTTGCTGTTTAGCTTGGTCTAGAAGCAGGGACCAATATTTAGCATATTTATCTTTATTTAGGGCTGTGTTTTATGTCATCCTTGCGCAGCTCAGAATTGCATGCATTTGTGATGCTAGAAATCAGGACAGAGTGGGGTTTTTCCTATTTTTTTTTTTTAAGCATGTATACAAAGAATAGTGCAGTTAAGATAATCCTCATGCCATTATTAATGTGGTACTGTGCAACTTCACTCTCACTTGCATTTTAGCCCGCCTAAAAAGCAGCCATCTCTTTCCCTCTCCCTCCCCTGCCATCCCCAGCCTATTGGTTACTAAAGCAGGGCACACTGTGCTCCTGAGCCAGACCGCAAGTTCTTATTCCTCTGTTACCCTCACGGTGCCAACTGCACTAGACAATATTACCTCTTGTGATTAGGAGGGGCATAAGGGAAAGAAAAACCTTTTCCACTATCTTTTCACCCTGAAAGGCCTAAGATATTTTTAGTGATCTGCAACAAGCACTCAGGTGTCCAGGATGTACAAACAGATTTTGGTGGTGCACTTAATTAAGTGCTGGTATCTATTTATGCTACTCCTGCTGAAAAATGGGCTGAAAAAAGCAGGATCTTATCTATTATTAATGTTTTGCCTTTTTTATAGTCCTAGCTTAGGCACTCACAGAGTTAAATTTGCCTTATATGGTAGCTCTGCCACCAAGCTAAAAACTTAAGAGAAAAAAATTAGTCTTAAGCTCTGTCCATCAGCATGACAACTGCAGACCATGTGTTCCTTTTCTCTCAGAGGGAAAAAATTGGCACCTACTCATCAATTAACTGGTTTTCATTTTGGTTCCTTTTTTCTTTTTTTTTTATCACTGAGTCCCAGCAACTTGTGTGTGCAGTCAAAGATCAATTTAATTGTATAACCATTGCATATTTAGTCCTTAGCACTAATTGGCTGTAGATGAGAAGCTGATCAGTCTGGTCTGTTTGGATGTGGCTTGCAGTTAGGGGTATGATTTCACTGTGCCTGTGCTGTTCAGTTTATGCTGTGTGATGCTTTGCTTTGGCTTATTTTTAACCCTGGCAGCTTCTAGTAAGTGTCAAATAAGCAGCTTCTAATAAGCTGCTTAGAAGCCATTTCTAGTAAGTGTATTTGCTTTGGGTTTCCCATCCCCAAAAAATTACACACTAGTCTCTTCCTTTTTCTTCAAAGGTCTCAAGCTGGCCATATGTATAGCTGTAGCTTGCCATTCCGGAGTTAGTAGTAAACCAAGGTATTAATGCTTCTAGAAGATTTCTTTTTCCTTTTTTTTTTTTTGTCTGAAAATAAAACTCAAACCTTTTGTCACCTCAGATTCTCTGCGAATCTTGTAAACAGTCATTTTTAACTGTTACTTTATGCAGTGCTTTTCTTCTACCATCTTCCAGCCATCACTTTAAAAGCGCTCCTGAAATGTAGTAGAGGTAACTGGCATTTCCCCCCACCCCGGTCTCTTACTGTGGGGTTTGTGTGTGTGGGGTTTTCTTTTTTTTTTTTTTTAAATAACAAAATTAGGCCACAGTTAGCTAAACAGTGACCTGATTCATGCTGGATCAACATGTTACCAACTTGAGGTTGTCACTACAAAGTAAGCATGGTGAAGTCTTCCTGTTCCAACTAAAAGAAGTCTCTTGACATACAGCAGTGCTGAAGTCAGCGGTTTCTGCAAAGTGGGTCTAAATGCAGATTGAAGGATCCCTTCTGTGTACATATGTAAGTATCAATGCCAACCTACTTACTTATAATGAAATACTTTTTGTCATATTTTTACTCAGGAGGACATGAGAGAAAACAGTTCTAAGCGTGGTGGTTTTTTTTGTTTTGGTTTGGTTTGGTTTTGGCTTTTCCTTAACTATAAAAGATTCGACTTTGTGAGGTATACATAATGTTTTCTCTAAAGTAGGCCACCTGAGAGATCCCATGGAGTAATTCACTTTGCTGCGTTAGCAGATGAGGCCATTGGACAGAGTAAAAAAACATACTGCCAACTGTGAAGCAAATGAATCAATACTAGTGCTACTGCATCAGTTTGCTTCTTCCGACACGAGAAAAGCAGTAGCACAGTGCAATATCTGACATACAGATTTAAAAAACAAATATAAACACACACGCACACACACATTGGGTTGGCTTTTATTGGAAAGCCTAGATGCAATCTATAGTTATCAATTTGTGGAAAATTCAGGACACTATAAAGTTAAGAAGGCAAATTAAAAGAACAATACAAATCAGACGAAATATACATCTCAAAATATCAGGATAGCATTTTCACTGGCATTGCCTAAAATACTTAGAATCTCCTTTTCTTTTGTTTTGTTTTGTAATATGGTTCTTTTAATTATGCATATTTTTTTCTTTAAGAAGATCTTTTGTTTATATATTCCCCAAGGTCACTATTTCCTGCAGGAGCATGTCCAGATCACAAGTCTTTTTTAGCAAGAAATAGGCTCATTATACCGACTAACAAGGCCACTAATTGGCTTGATTTGACTTTATCTAAAATGATCACCAGCAGATACTATAATTTGTTGTTTATTGGTGCCAGAACAAAGGAGAAGGAACTGGTACGCATTAAGTAGTATATTTCATTGTTGACATGTTATACAAGCTTTTCATATTCAAACAGAACAGAAACATTTGACATAATTTAGAATATGAGCCTATTTCAACAGAGAGCACTTACAGCATGCTAAATACAGTGCTGTGGAAGAGCCACCCAACAGAACTGCAAACACCTAACATTTTACATCTTTAAAAAGAATACGTAGATCAATGACACGCCTCTGGGGTCTGACATATCATCCTCTCTAAATTTAGGGCCCTCAAGACTTCAAGGGTAAAAATACTAACAACTAATCTGTGCTTTCATTCTAATAAATGATTAGCATTCATTATATGTGTAATTAGTTCTGTATGTTCTACCAAATACACACATACAGTAATACCACTGATACTGTAGATTCGGTAGCAACTTGGCTGGGAGAAATTCAAATCTGTTTATCAAACAATCCTAATGTGCAATTTAGAGTATGTAATACCATAGACTCTCAGAATACAAAGCAGTTAGAAAACTATTTTTATTACATCCACTTGAACCATTCATAGTCAAGACACGGTCACTTACTATGGTTTGTCATTATAATACATGGATAGAAATACTGTGTATATTTCAATGAACATCAAAAAACCCAATTTTGTCTCATCTTAAAAATATTTATTTTTGCGGCTGAATTTAGTGCTCATGAGAGTAAAGCTCTAAGAATTTTTTCAGCCAAGATCTAGAACAGATGCCATAGATGCCACCACAGGCTTCCTATAAGGAACCAGCTGCACACTTCAGTTCTGTCCTGCAGCAAATTTACTGGCCCTTGGAGCAGAGCATGCCAAATATATGCAGTGGTGTGGAGATGCAGACTAGGCACTAGAATTGGACCTTCCTCTCCATCCCAGGTTCAGTGTTCACAGTAATGGGATTTGATCTGCCAGCTGAAGGCCAGGAGATGAACCTACTGAACAGCCTGCTTGTCTAAAGAGCAATTCTGTAGCATCAGGTCAGAGGTACGCTTCTTCTATCTGGAGTTATTAACATCTAAAAGAGCTGTATTGTACAGAAGACAAAGTTGACATAACTGGATGAAACTACATAATTTCTTCTTCTTCTACATACAATTTGCCAAGCACCTGAGACACTATTCTCTCCATTGTGAAACAAAGCTTCTAAAAAAACAATGGAAACCCCACCTGGTATGAATAAATGTCCTTTTATTACATTAGGGCTGGAAACAGACAAGGAAAACCCAACCTATTAAAGTCTTCCATCATAATAAATGAGACTTATTTGGTTACTGTGCCTTCTAACAATGACTGATGAAATGGCACTGGCCTGGGTGACAGGAGAGGTATGGGAGAAGAGGGAGCTGTGGTCTGATTCTGCCAGCCACTTTGGGGTGTCCCATCCCATCAGCAGAGTGATAGATGCACAGCTTTAAACCTAATACAAAAATATTAACACTTTTGGACATTAGTCATCACTGTTATATCTCTACAATATAATCCTTTATACTGTACAGCTATAACATAAAAGGTGCAATTCCTTTTTCTTTAAAAAAATCACACACAGCACATGTTTTTATCGTTTTATTTTTAAGTATAAACTTTTTTAAACACTTTACATAAATTAACTCCTCTGAGACTAATATCTGATGTACAGTAAATTGTAATTCATATAAAAATCCATAAACAACTTGTTTCACATAATTTACAAAAAAATCAGGGTTTCCTTTGCTTATCTGCAACAAGGATTCTACTTGCCATTTTCCCCCCAAGGCAAACCATGTTAGCATTGTAAAATCCATTATTAAATTCCCATGGTAGCATAAGTCACTTGTGCCAATGTCCTTTTAGAAAGCAGCACAGTTTAAAGCAGTTGGGCTGTCTATAAACAGTAATTTTTGCCCCACGTTTTAAAATTAACAGATATATACCACATCCTATGCAGTGAGAAAGAGAGAGAAAAAGAGAAAGAGAGAGACTACTTCTGGTAAGCAAAGGTCAACAATTCAGTAATATTTAGAAACACTGTATGGGTCTGTATCTTAAGTAAATACAGTGCCTCAAAGGAACAGACAGCCTGTTGCAAAATCTGTAGGCCTTTTTCTTTTTTCTTCTTTAATACTTTTCAGTCCAACTTGAGTGCAGCGATATGCATATGTAAACATATTCTTTAAAGCAGATCACCTTTAAGGTCATTGAGAAAAACAAAAAAGTTTTGTCATTAGCAGTATCATTCTTCTGGAAGGCGCTCTTTTTGTTACAGAGTCTGATCGGATTGTGCTACAGAAAAAATCTGAGCAAAGATGTAAGCTTAGGCTCAAGTAGTAATGCAGCAAAACAGTTTGGTCTCCTTTTTAGAAGACACTGGTACACAGTCTCTTTGGCAGCCTGAGCTAAGCCAGTGTGTTACCTCTTTCCTATCTCACTTTGTCTGAGGAACTGTATATTGTTAGCGCTGTCTGCTAATTCTGGATATTGCTCCACGGAGAGTACATAGTACCCATCGTATCCTTGTACCTTTCCAGCACTAAGCAACTGCCTCTTTTCTCCTTCTGTCCACAACCTGGCGCCTTCCTCTCCATCTCTTACTCTCTGTTGTTCTCTGGCCCAGGCACTGGAGAGAGCTCTTTGCCTGGCTTGCTCCAGTATTCGGGCCTTTTCCTCATCAAGTGTCATGCCATAGCGGACGTGAAGCGCTAGAGCACCATATTGCATCTCAACATCAGCAAACCTACGAGTCCTGCCATTTACCACAGTGGTGGACTGGGAAACAGTGACGTTGATGCCATTCTCCAGGGCCTTCCGCCCACTTGTCAGCCTCAGTGTCCCAAGGTCACTCTCAGGGGAAGTGGTCTTGATAAAATAGTGTGTGTCCTTTCCCTCAACAGTGAAATGCAAGTTTTCTAGGTAGTAGGCGTTGTTCAAAACAGCTGCCACTTTTATGCAGTCCTCATTTGCAATGTTGAGCACGTTTGTTTGCACTTTGCCTTGATTGACAGCAAGCATCACCCCTTTCCCGATCAGAGACTTCACTGTAGCAAACCACAGCCATGACTTCTCTCCACTGAATTTCCGTCTGCTGACCTGCACTTCTGCCATCTTTCCCAGGGAAAGGAAGGCCTTTGCTTGTCTCGCCACTTGTTGTTGCACTCCAGAAATTGGCTGTAAACAAGAACAGACAGGAGTTTTACAAGCCATCTGTAGCCCTCTAGATGCCAGCCAAGCTTTCTTGGTGTGCTGCCTGTGGACGACAACAGGATATGCCACAATTGACAGTGCCAGGGAGTTAATTAAATCTACATACTGCTTGTTCTGCTGAGTTACATGACTATTTTGTTTGATAATGCTCAGTGCTTTTTCTCTTTGTCTCCCCGAGAACATGCACAAAATTAAGATTTAACTTCAGAGGCAACTTCCTGGGCTGCATAAGACAGACCTTTGCAATACTTACTATGAGTATGAGCTATCTTACTACAATACAGCATCATCTCATCCTCTGAGCTTGTTCGACTATGATTCCTGTCTGCCATGAGTCCATCCAAATTGAGGAGATTTTTGCAGGTCACAAAGCTGCACTTTAGCATAGGAACAAACCTTTCTTTATGCTGTGACAGGAGACAAAAGTCTCTTGGGTAGCTGCAGTCTGAGACCAAACTGCAGGGAGGCTCTCATAACTCCTTAAGCTACAACAGGAAGGAGGGAAATCAAACTGTAATAATAATTTCTACAGTAAAAGAAAGAGAAGAAAGCAAACGGTACAGAGCGGTGAGGCAGAATACTGGGGACTGATGCCCTTTCTTCAAATGCAGAAACTGATAAAAGGGGATCTGTGAAAGGGCTGTGGCCAATTCAGTTTTGTGAACTTACATTTCACTTCAAGTATCAGTATGCTGCCTGAAAGAGAAGAGCAGCTTTTCCTCCCCAAGAACTTCAGATGCATGCAGTTCTGAATATGGCAGAGTGCTTTGCTAACAACTACCAAAGACAAGGGGCAACAAATGAAAAGAACCAATGGGCAAGTCTAAAATATGCTTGCTCAGTATTTCATGTTTTACTGTATCTGGGTTGTTCTTGTTGAAAAGGTAAGTGTGCTGTAAAGGGGAGGAAATAAGAGGTGCAATTGTGAGGTGCAAAAGTACAAGGTGGAAAAGCTAGGATAGGAGAACCTGTTAAAGAAGTTTATTTTGACTGTTGAGAGCTGTATGTAGCCCCGCCTGCCAGATGCAGTCTTGGTAAAGAGAGAGGATAGCTGGGGAATGGGACCTGCTAACTGCTGTGGTTAGCCAGAACAGCTAGAAGAGCAGGAGCAGCTAGCAGGAATGGTCAGCTAGCATGGCTAGATCGCAGGGCATCTCACATTATGGGGTCAACTGTGGTTGGGATGAGGCCTCACAACTGTGCAGAATAGGCACATCTTATCTGTCTAACATTGGGTCTTAACAGCTACAAGCTGTGAATGAGCTAGTATTGATGGAGGTGGGGAGCAGACAGCTGCCCTAGCAGTTGTCTCAGCAGGAAACAGATTTAAATAGCTTTGGCTGCACTTTTGAAAAGGAGTACTTAGTTTCTGTAGATGATACAGTTTATCTTCCAATTGACCCCCTTCTCCCTTCAGCAAAATACTGTTTAACCCATTTGATTCACTTCTGGCAAATAAGACAAAAGGCTGTTTAGTTTCCCCAAATTTCTGGGTGGGAGTCCAAGCAGGAGTCATTAACAGGCTCCTACAACCTTAATTTAGTCTTGCTGCTAATCAGAGCCTGCCAAAAAGTTTGCAAAGGCTTCTTTGCTTTGCCATGAGGGCAGCTTTCTGGAGGGGACAGTTCCTGATGGAATTACAAATTGACTTGGACTCTCAATTCTTTCTGAATCTGGCAGATTCTGTCTGCATTACTAGCAAGTATGGATTTCAGTTGTTGGAAATCCAACATGAAAGATACTGAGCACAAAATATATTCTAGACAGCATGCTCATCAGTGGGAGCAGTGAGATGCTATAGCAACTTCATAATGACAAAGTTTGCTTATTTTTAACATGTACCCTCAGAGTTCTGGAGCAAACTCTCAGAGCTCGGTAATGCTCGCTCGCTCCAGATTGTCTCAAAATACTAAGTGGTTTGTGCGTTTACTTCTGGCTCCTGGTTGCACTTGCTTCTTCAACAGTGAATATCATAGTCACGGCTTCTTCCTACCTGAGAATTTTCAATCTTTTTGTTTTGCTCCCACTTTTCTCTTTTTCTGTCATGTCACAAGCCCCTGGCACGTCTCATGTTGTTGAACTCTTCTCTGAAGATTTTTGACAACTAGCTGTCTGCTCTATAGCTCTATATATCTCTTTGGCCAGACTGGTTCTCTTCCTGGTGCACCTCTTTCTTGTTAGTGTTAGTGGATAACTGCATTCTTTAGCCTTTGAGATCTAAATAAACAACCTCTGATTGTTCTTCACAGCCATGCCTGATGACAGGTCTCTTGTCTCCTGATATGGTGACCTTGCCTGGAGTACTTGCAATGCTCCTCCTTCATTGCTTCTACCACTCATGGGAGACACTAATCACATGCTGTGCTCTAAGGTTTTCCCTGTTACTCAAGTCTGTTACTCAAACCCAATTACTCAACCCCGGCTATTAAAATATATATATAGCGTGTCATTTTACAGGATTACCCATTTTACTGCCTCTTAACCTTCTTCTTAACTGAGAACTGTAGGAGTTTTGAGGGCATAGATCTTTGATCTTTAAGTGAGTTTGATTTGTAAATATAATTTTCTTAAATAACAGATTTAGATTTTCCACATTTATTTCTTACAGCATTTAGAACTGTAGCAAGTTTTCAGGACTGAAGTTCATTTTTTTTCCCTCCCAAAGAACTTCATAAGCACCAGGAATTTTGGTTTTATGTAATGTAATGGGTTTTACCTCAGGTAATTTAATTTTCAATATTTTATCTTTACATATAAAACATGGTTAATATTAAAGAGAAGTAAAATTGTAGTGGTGCCTGTATGCATAATTTATATCACCTGTTCTGTTTATTTCCCAGTCTATTTTTTACTACAGTGTTCAGTTTCTGCCTTCAGGCAGTGTGCTAGTACAAATCAAATCTCTCTAGCTTTTGCTACAAAACTTTAACGGGTCTTAAACTTCTTTCCATTGATTACTTTCTTTATGCATTTTTATTATTGCTGAAAGCAAACAAAAGCTGATTTTAAATGGTACCTAACTTAGGAAATCTGTAAGAAAAAACACCATCTCTAATTCTTACAAAAAGTAAATAGAAATCAATGGTTTTTGAAAAGCACTGTTCAGATTTAACTTAGCAAGTAACACTGTCTGGATTATCCATGCCTAGTAAAGATCTGAATAGAAAGGCACATTCTGTCTTGTTCCATCTGTATGTTTAGTTTTGTTTCTTACTGGTATGTCTTCCCATTGCTGGCTCTTCACAAGTTCATAAGAAGGTTCAGTTAAATCAAATTTCGGAACGGGGAAACCAGGAATGGCATTGTGCAGATGGAAACCGAATGTCACCAGCCAGCTGTTAACATCTGAAAGAGAATTATTAAACAAGAGAGAAAAATATTATCATTGTTCTGTATTTTGCAATTATGCTATTTTTACATGGAATAGCTTTTGGCATTGTTGATTTCCTTCTATAGCATGGAAGTTATTCAACAATCGTCATTTTGATATGTATGGATTCAGGTTTGTGCTACAGCTAGAATAGCAAGCCAAAAAAAAAAAACCTGGAAGAAAACTTCTGTTCTATGTAAGGGTTGCACTGTGCTTGTTTGAAAGATATCACAGGCTTCAGGGATTCTGAAGGCCTCAGTGGCTTTCAGAACAACTGTAAGAGCACAATTAAGGTGAGATTTCCTTCTAAGGTAGTCTAAACTAATTGAGATTTCATGGTCAGGCTGAACATGCTTTATGTTCCACCTTCATCATCACCAGTTTAAAACAAAGCAAAAAAAGTACTGCAGAGCACATCCTGTCCTTTTCTCACGTATGTGTTACTGTAATGTCTTCAAACTACCCCTGAAATAACACCTAAATGGTCAATTACCTTTTAAATGATTTGGTAAGTATTTTGTGTTGGTTCAAGAGAAATCTTCCCCTCTTCAGGATGAAGCTGGACTGATGAAATTAGAAGCTAATGAAAAGTATTATAGCTGCATCGGTAAGCAGACAGGATACTAAATTAGCATTAGATAACATTATTTATACCTTTTATGTTCTGTAAAGAATAAATAGATTAGGGATGCCAACAATTAATTAGTTAACAATTGCTGGGCAAGAGTAGGTGCTCTGCCTTGTTTCTGTCTTTGTACCCTGTCCAACTACAATGCTTAGCAGAAGTTGTCAGAGTGCTCCTTACCAAGTCGAGTAGTTTTCACTAAAGAAAACCCCAAATAAGGGGAACAAGGAACTACATTTTTTCAAATGTTACAAGAATAAAAAATATCTACATTAAAATTATGTTAACCTTTCCAGATAAATTATATGCCTTATGAGGCTCTGCATTTGAAACTACCAGCCAGCCAAATTACTAATTGTAATGACAACCTTATATGAACAGTGTGTCTATGCATTCCATACACCAAAGATGTTAAGAAAAGAACTAAAACTGTATTTTGAGAGCAATTTTTGAACTAAGTGCATAACTTTCAATGCCACAAAGAATCTTATTGTAAGTGCATCCCTTAGGCACACGCTGCTGAAAGAGGACAGAGCCAATGGTCTGTTATTATCGTGCTCCCAGGCAGCCCGTTAGCAACCCTGTTAATAGCTGCTGTTTGTTAAATTAATGCAAACCCATTTGATTCCCAGGATGCTTTTCTGAGTGGTAGTCTCATAAGTAAGTGGTGCTGAGCCTCTCCTGTAGTCTGGCAATGCCTATATAAAATATTTAGGCTTATTCATATCTGTTCAAATACAAAAATTCAAATGCAAGTTATGCATTTTCAGAAAATTCTGGTGACGTGCAGTCATTTTTTTGTACGTAGAATAATGGAACTCTAGACCCACAAAAAGCATACAGGTTCCCTAAGAACTCAGTTATACAAGAAATGGCATGTTAGCAGCTTTTTTGTTGCTAACATTCACATTTCACAGAGAAATTCACATTTTTTTTTCTTATATGCTGTGCTCCCTTCCCTGTTCCTGGCTATGTACTCATGACTTTGTGCTGACCCTGCTGGAGCTTATTAGACTTCTCTTTCTCAACCAATTTACATTAGTAGTCTTGCAAAAACCTACCCTGGTAGATATTAACCAACTGCCAGTGAGTATATTCTGCCTTGATGAGTTAAACTGGTCACAGAAAGGCCTCTCACAGCCTCACTCCCTCTTGACTGGTCTTTCTGGTCCATGAATACACACTTTTTACTGCTCAGTACCCCACAGCTATGAAGAAGCCTGAGTCTAATCCTCATATAAGGAGATTCTCATGAACAGTCTTGCGCAGTTCTTACTCCTGTACTTGCTCAAGGAGTCTTACTTTTTTTTTTTCATTCAAAGAGCACTGGGTAATGCATAGCAGTATTGGAAGCCATCCTAGGGTTCCTCTTTCCTAATGCCCTGAGATCTCTAGCTAAGGCATCCTGTACCAGAATCATGAATTCCAGTATAAACTGAATGTCTATAGGTCCAGCACCCCTAAGCTGCAATTAAGTAACCTTCTTTTACCTGTGATATAATCTTTCACATCATGTATTTTGCTGGCTGGGTTGTTATTTCTAAACATGTACAAATTAAAAGGAGCTGGATCCTTCCCAGTTCTCTTCCAGATTTCAATATCAGGTGTTGTCCACCGGCCTGCCAGTATGTCATAATCTCTTTCTCCGAAGTGGACTAGCTTGGTCAGTGGGTCGTATAAGCCTCCGTGGAATCCGATTACCAGCTGGAAGTCAAGGTTAGAGTCGAAATAGATCTCTCCATAGGCAGTGTACTGAATTTGCTTAAGCATGAGACCATTGCTACTGAAAACAGCCAGTGGTGTCCCTGTGTTGTCTGATGCAATGTAAAACTCATCTCCACTGCTAATTTCCATGGCAAAAAGGTGTCCTTGCAGATCATAATAGAGAGATGTGATTTCAGAACTTGAGTGGTTATAAACATGAGTTATCCTGGTTGGGTAAGTAAGGTCTGCGTAAAAAAACTGGAGATGCTGTCCGAGGCTAGTTTTACTGGAAACTCGTCGTCCCAGTCCATCGTAACGGTAAATTACTGTCCATCCACTGCCTTTGCTGTAAACTCGAGTAAGAAGGCCCTTTGAACTGTATTCAAAGATTTCAGTACCCCTCTGACGCAGAAATCCATCTTCATCTAATCGGTACTGAACATCACCTAGTCGAGTTATTCTGTCTCTCAGGTCATAGCGAAGTGGTGTCAAACGAGCACTGCTACTGGGGTTGAGCAAGTGGAGGTTGCCATTCAGGTCATAGTTGTATCGCCACATTATTTTCTCGTTCAGATAAACTGTCTGGAGCTGACCATCTACGTCATATTCGTAAGCATATTTTGTGGTGTTGGCAAATGGCCCGATCTTAATTTCTCTTTTTGTCACTCGTCCCATGTTATCATACTGAATTGTAATCCAATACATTAATGACCGAAATATTTCATACTGAATTTCCTTGATGCGGCCATGTGCATCAAAGTGTTTTGTGTAGGTCATTACAGCTGTCGAAATTATCTGGTTAATATCATAATATATAACTCCAAATTTTCCAAATTGTTCAACTTTGCCAGAGATATCATCAAACTGGTAGAGATCAATAGGCAATGGGGTTTCATTGATGACACCTTGCATGCTAGTCACTCTGAAGCTATTGTCATAGCTGTAGTCAAATCGGGCATTTACCATTCCGTCTTCACTAAAGCGGAAAATCTGTCTGTCAATCAGTGGGCCAATTTGCCTGTATCTAATGGTGCAGATAAAACCATCGCTTTGCAGGTTTACTGTTTTCAGGACTCCTGCTGTCTCATCATAAGTAAAACTAACTCTTGTACTATCATATAAAATTTCTGAGAGCTTGGTCTGCCGTCTGTACTTGAATAATACTCTTCGGCTTGTCCCCAGGAAAGCAGTTTGAAGGAGCTGCCCTTCTTCATTGTAGTCCATTATAACAGAAGCATTACTTTCTGGGGGGTTGTATATATTCCGGTAATAGCCAATGGAGCGGATAGTCTGCATGGTATGACGAGCAACACTGGGCATGGTGACAGCAGAAAGCCGATCCAGCAAATCATATTCGAAGATATACTGCCGTTGGCTATGAAGCAGAAGAACCATTGACTGAAAATGAAGAACAGATTTTTACCATGTGACAAATGGTGGAGCACCCACCCACACATATACCGATACTATTTCTTCACAAAAATGTGGCATTCCCACTTAAGAAAATTATCTCCTCTTTAATTGAGTTATCCTTGACCTTACATGTTGTTAACATCTCCCTGCCTAATTTACTTGGATGCTTAATTGTAAGGGGTTCTGTAATTAGTAGTTCCACATTCATAATTTGCTACTTGTTATGACTGTATCACTCTTTTATCAGGCACTCACAGCTAAACAGCAGATTGTCAATGGATTCAGATAAGTCATGTTTAATATGGGAAGAAGTAAAACTGTCTTAGAGCCATTAACTCACTAGGAGAACAACATATGGGAGATACAAATTCTTCCCTACAATTAAAGATCATTTTGAAGAATTTGAATAGCCAGAGATCCTTGAATACTGTGGTCTTGTTCTGTAAGCTTTTAAGACATAGGCAAAACAACTGTTTGATTATTCGTATCAAAAGGAGCTACTTGGAATTATTCTGACATTTTTCTGATGTGTGGCTATTATGTATCCTAGGTCTTGATTAAATTATGTTTGCAGTGACTAGTAAATAGTGTTTTGTGAGCAATGCCTTCAACAGAAATATATTTAACCCCAGAAAGAAATGGATTCTCTTTCTGCATAGCAAGCATGAGATCTCACAAGGGGGATTTTCACAAATATTCCTAAAGGGAAAGATATCATTCAGTGATCATTATATATAATGAAGATTTCTAATCTTCTGCCTCTTGTTTATTTTGATACTGCAACATATAGCAAGTACAAATTGACAGTTGTAACTATTTAGATACAAAAGTGTTTCTTGGTAGGGAAGAAAAATAACAGTGAAGAATTTACAAACAAATTATTTTCAACTGAACTACATTGCAGAGATCTAGTCTCTGTGCCTTATTTTAAGTGTTAAGATAAAAGGTAAATACAGATGCTTCTTGTTAGTTGGTGGCCTGAATAATTTAAAAGCACATCAATTCCTAGCAATTAGCTACAGTGTGATTACATATCTATTTTGTGAAACATTCCCCTAGGAATCACATGTTGATACTTGGAGTAATTGAAATGTACTTCTGCTTCCTATTTTTGCTTTGTAAACAGCAGTCAGATGCTGCAGAGTTTCAGCACATCAGAAGCATTTTTAAAATCTGAGTGTTCTTTACCTTTTCCAGATACGTGTAACTCCAAGTTTTCCCATCAGCAAACACTCTAGACACTATCCTTCCCTGTCCATCATACTCTATTTTTTCACTAGTTGTCCCTCGCTGTATGCTGCCTATTTGACCTGTGGATGAATAGGTAACATTGACAGCCATCAGCTTGCTGCTTGGTAGCCACAGAGTGGGGTGCCCTGACGTGTCGTAGGCAATCCTCAGCAGAAATTTACGGTGGTCATCGTAGATCTTTTCTGTCTTTGTGGTTCGATCAAAGTCAACTGAAAGGAGGTTTCTGCCATTAACCTTTTTAAAGTAAACAAAATGACACAATAAATCATGCTGTTCAAACCCTAGCCACCTATTATTCCCACAAAGCTAGCTATTCTTTAAACACAATTTACAGTGATTGATTTGCTGTGCGTGTAAATTATTTTAGCAACTGCTTGATATAACTGTAAGGCACTATATTACCATCTACTTTAGAAGGTCTCATTATATGAAGAGTCTGGATCTGTTGCAATGTGTTCTTTCTTCATATTTACTCAACTGTTAAGGAAACACTGAAAGCTGTGCACCAAAAACTTCTGTAATAAATGGTGCCATTTCAATGAACAAAATACTTCTTTTGTAGGCAGTCCGAAGTACATATAGCAAATTATTATCAAAACATCCCCAGCAACCACTTGTCCCGTTCATAACATTCACTCTAAGAAAGATAGAATCCTAATCCTCCACAGCAAGTATTTTTCAAAACAGTAAATACAAAATTAAGATCTTCAAAAGCATGTTAAATCTTCAAATTAAGATTAAATAGTTTTTAAAACATAGGCTTTCCCCTTCTGGATCAAATGGTAGTTTAACTCAGTATATCATCCACTGCTGCAATGTATTTATGTGGCTGAAATCCTTAGTAGAGGATTATGTCTTCTGCCTAGTTAACTGACCACTTGAAGTCGTAAATGACTGGAAGACCACTGAACCACTGAAAAGCAGTTATAAATGCTTTGAAATTTATAACTATTTTGATTTGAAATTGAACCTTAGCCTAGATACATTTATGTTGAAAATTGTATTATTTATATATGTAAACGACAGTGATGGATAGTGGTCTCTATGTAATGCTTTTACACTGAAATCCCTACATCCTTTTAGTGTTCTAAATACGCTTTCAGTTTCATTGAATCAGTTCTCATTTTTGTATTTATGAAAGGAAAATGTCTGGTTTACATTTCCCACATTGGTATCTTTGCACTTCACTGTTTCCCCCACCTGCATTGAATTGGTTTTCAGCATTCTCACACTAAAGGATTTCTTTGTTCATCTGTAAACCATCTCTGTATCTGCTGTGTCTTTTAAAAGTTACTCCAGCTGGGAGTGAAACACTAGTACTGAAGATTTTTCATCACTGTATTTTGCTAGCATATAGGACAAATAAATATACAGCTATCTGAATTAGGATATTTTTTAAAAATTCTTTTTCAAGTACTTGATGCATACATTATAAAGAAATGACGAAAGACACCTAAATAGCATCCAGAAAAGAACAAGACAACAGATATCCTGACCAAAGAAACGGCTGGAGGATTTTTGCATTTGTCAGGGCTGCATGTTCAAAAATCCATGTATCACGGTTGTTGGTACTTGTACACTAAGGCTGATAAGCTTCTAAAAGATCAATGTAAATTAGGTTATTATTGGCGTAAACCATATTAAAGTGCTGATGATGTGTTGTAGGCAAATATGGAAAAAAAATGCTCAGTCTTGCTTATATCTGTCTGTCTATCTACATTACCTTTCTCTTTTTTTACTATGAAATCACTGGCATGACAAAAATCTCTACTATCAATTTAGGAACAAAAGTAAAGTTTTCATGTTAATCATCTACGTAAGGAACACAAAGTCTAGCAGATGCAGGATAGCTACTCAACCTATTTAATGAGCCATCAAGTGTTATTTAAATATACTTTGAAAAATTAATGCTATAAGACTGATTTCTAGATGTAGGTTAAACGTAACTATGAAGCACTCCCATTCACTTCCTTATTATAGTTTTCTTGGACTTCTTAATTTTTAGGTAGTTTTTGTTTAATTTTTCCAACATCTAATATTTGCTCATTTGCCAGAAAGAATTCACTCTTAAATCTTGCTTATCTCTGGCTTTTATTTCTCAGCCTCTCCCACACATGCCTGCACTCATCTCTCTGTCTCCCTGCCTGTTTTGCTTCTCTGATTTTTTTCTCCTCCCTTTCTCTCCATCTTCCCTTCCTTATTTTACATTTAATTACGGTATTTATTAATTTTCTTGTCTACCTCTCATGCTTAGACACTGAAGTGAGAATGGGCACTTCTGATTTCTGAATTGGCAAAAGGAAAGGGTGGTTTTATGGTTAAGGCAGATGTCCAAGCAATTGTGGTTAATTTCTTGGCTAAGCACATCTTTCCGGTGTAAATTGCAGCAAAGTACTTAATCTGGCTGTCTCACTGCTGTATCTGCTAAATGGGATAATAACATCCCTTGCCTTCTCACTTTCCATCTGTCTGGTCTGTGTAAGGGCAGGATACAGGGGAAAGAAAGGAAATGCCTCTTTCTCCAGTCAGACTCTGCTGACAGAGCTCTTGCATTCAGACGTGATCTTTTGGTGAAATTTTGGCTGTGCTTGCATAATCTAGTAATGCAGATGGCAATTATAATAACAACAAGATTTGGTGATATACCTTCTTTCATTGAACAATATAGGGCTGGAATAACATATGTCAGCTAAAGTACTGCCTTCTACTGCAGCATTTCTTAACAATGGCTCTGCTACCAAAATGCTTTTACAGCAAAACTTGAATGTTTTGTTATGTCTAAGACACCCATGCTCCAAATATATTTGAAACCTCTGGGTTTCATGAGGATAAAGATAGTAATTCAGGAAATTTTCAATTAGCAACACAAAACTGAGTCTCTTGACAGTCCCTACAGGCTATCCTGACTGATACATTTCAGTAATTTAGGTGTCCATCTATCTTGCTTTGCTTTAATTCCTGTTTTTCTTTCCAATGAGAAGCATGAAATCTGACTGTGATTCCCCATTAAAGGCAGGAATCAATTGCTGTGCCTTACAGATTGATTCAAGAGGTAATGTGAAAACTGGGGACCTCTGCAGAGCTTGGAGCATGTCAGGTCTCAGGAGAGGGCAAAGCAAACTCTTCCTGTGAGCTCCCTTTTCTAGCTTACCTGACTACTCTGGATGCATCCCTTGAGACAGAGCTTATACCACTTCCTTATTTGAGACCCTTGTGAATGAAGGTCTGTCTGGTCTCAATACAAAAGGCTCTTTCACATAGAGAACTGTCAGGACTTCTGCCGAAGGCCAGCCTACACACCAAATGTACAGGTCCAGGGACAAAACTAACTTACTGAACAATTATGATACAAGTCTGAACAAAAGTAAGATTGATATGATTGTTGAGTTAAGGGAGGGTGACATAATTCCTAATTAATTTCTTCATAAAGACTACTAATAGTGGGTAGAACTAATACAAGATAGAAAACCAAGATAGTACCAGAGAGTGTACTTGGTGATTTTAGATACTACATAAATACAGAACGCAGTGAAAGGGTCATATATGAGTACATTTACTGGCAATACATTTTGCCATTTTTTTTGTCTACATTTGTCTTCTTTGCAGCAAAATATTATTGACGCATCTGTAGATGGAAATGGTAAGCTCCCAAAGTTGTTCATGTTCTTCTTTCTGTTGTTTTCTTTTTCTATTTTCCTACATCCCTTCCCACCCCCAAGTGACATTTCTGTAATATCTTCCCATGTAAATCAATTTCAAAACAGCTTCCTTTTTCTTCTTCTTTGCTGACAAGTTTCTTTCTTTACTTCTCCTTGGAGGCATTTTTCTCTTATTAGCTCATATTCTCCACATGCCCTACTTCTCTCATTTGTACATATACTTTTAATTACTACTATTTTATTCTAGTCTATAATCTCTCACTTTCCCCTCCATCTTGTTAAATCTTTCCTTCTCTCTGCTGTGCCTTTTTTCCTGTTAAGTCTTCCAAGTTGCCTGTGACATTTATTTTACCTCCTCTGCACTTGAATGCCAAAATTTTTCTTCACTTTTGAGAACTGGACTCATGGTGATTTGTTTTACTGCCAAAGCAAATGCCATTCGTATGGTTATTTTATTTTCTCTTGGGCTTCTTTCACAAATGAATTGGCAGGTGTATTATCTTACTGTATTATGATGTGCCTATGAACCAGCAGCTACTGTGCACAGTCATTCTTCCTTCTTAAAAAATCCATTCTTCTTGCAGAACTAGTGATAGAGAGGAATATAAGGTGTGTGACAGCATTCCCTCCGTTCTCATCCCAAATGAAGATACAAAATATTTTAAGATTTAAAATGGCATGTTACCTCTTAGATGTCGAGCGGTCTGAAATTACCTTAATTTGATATACTGCCTAGGCCTTATTTTAAAGAACTGAGTTCAGTTCTAAGAGTAAGTCAGACCTCTGATATGGTCTTGAAATGGTTTCCTGGCAACCCAACTTTAAATGCTTAATCTATGTTGCCTTCACCAAATGGCTGTCATAAATCATAGTTTGCTTCCTACTTGTATTTTATTAACTACATAGGAAGAAGAGATGCCAACTGGTAAAGACGTATGTTATAGGAATATGCCATACACATGCACACACAGTTGTACCTTTTCTACCTTAAGTAGGTATTAGGGCTGTGCTAACTTAAGGTAGAATAATTTAAAACAAGATTCAAAGTCAGATGTGTGAATTCAGTACCAGAAACAAAAATAGTGAAGGAAAGCAGAAAATTATTCTTTCATCCTGATTCATTCCAAGGTTTTCTAGGCTAAAACCTACAAAGTCCACAAAAAAGAGCAATTAATAAGGAAAATCAGCCAATAAATGAAGTAATAAAATCAAGTGCTTCCTGCTCTACAATAAGCTTGTCTACAGTAAATATTCTGTGGTTGTTGGATGGCAATACCTGCAGGAATGTATTTAAATTTCCTCTCACTTAATGAGAATGCTTATATGCTTGCATGCTTACCCGGAGCTTTCGGCCATACACATTGACTTTTCCCTGGGCTTGCTCCTTCCGGAATCGCCACTCCACCAGGTTCTGCCCATTTTCCCCGGGGAGGGTCATGTTTCTCTTTGCCACTGTTGGATTGGCAGTGCCAGCCAACACGTGCGGCTCTGTCTGATAGTGTGAGTCCAGGCCGCTGGCGTAGAGGATTCTCAGTGAGCCATCGTAACCAATCTGGTAGCTATTTCTTAACTGATCTGGAAAGGCAAAAAAGAGATGCACAGGTCACCTACACTGGCTCAGAGCCTGCACACTTTATGAAATATGTTCATGTAACAGCTTGACTTCACATAACTGACCCAATGATAATAAATACCCAGGGTGAGATTGGTAAGAATATCTGTATCACATGACAGCACAAATGCCTTTGGGATCTATCTTTAAAGTCACATAAACGTTTAAAAAAAGTCCCACCCTCAGAGTATGTCCTTGGAACTGGCATAAAACATACTTTCTGCTATTTCAGTACGCATTTTTTGCCTAATCCCAAGCATACTATAATAGAATCATAGAATAGTTAGGGCTGGAAAGGACCTTAAGATCATCAAGTTCCAACCCCCCTGCCATGGGCAGGGACACCTTACACTAAACCATGTCGGCCAAGGCTATGACTACTGACTTTTTCAAGGATGCTGCTGAGATGCCACATGCTATTTTCAAGCTAAAATCTCACCTCGTGCTATTTCTATACCTTTTCCCCTTTCAATCCATTTCTTTCTCCTTTCCAAAAATCCCTTTTGTTTACAGTACCTTGAACCATTGTATAGAAAGAATCAATTGATGATAAGTTGGAAGTGATGCTGACATCTTCCTCTCTGCTGGATGACTCAATGTCCACTGTAATGGCCCTTTCCATTTCCCCATGAAGGTTAGTGACAACTCCGGTTGGGAATGTAACGTTTGTGAGACGGCCCTCACTGTCATAGCTTAAAAAAAAAAAAAAGAAGAAGTCCAGAAATGATCCATAGCAGGAACAAATTGTTTTCATTTACAAGTAAAATAAATGAACAAAAATACCAGCTACTTATACTGTTAAGGCACGTTTGCTTTTTTTGTGCATGAGATAGGCACAGCAAAGACTTCAAACGTGCTTTGAAGTAGTCAAAAGGCTGCTTAACATACAGGAGCCTCAATGGTGATAGCAAGAGCAAACAGATGGATCTTCAGCTCTGCATATTATTCTTTGAAGTGTGACCAGATCCTGCTGCACATCTAATTCACCATTTCAAAGGGAGCATATTTATTGGTGCTAAATTCCATAGCATTCTGTACTCACTCCCTGTTATTGGACTAGGTTTTGCTGTTACTGTAGGAATCCTCAAAATTTTTCATAAAAAGGGTATCTTAGGAAGAATGTGTCTTGGGTCTTTCCTATTCAATGATTTTGCAGACCACCTGTCGTCCTGTTCCTGAGTGCTTCACATCCCTTGTATTATTAAGAGAAAGAATCTAGGGTAGTATTAAGTCTACTTAAGCTGCTTGTAGCTGGAAATCAGAACAGCTACCATATATCACTTCCCTACGGATCAGATTCAGAACTGTGACCTAAGACATGCACAAGATGCTTATTTTTCTGGCTCTACTGACATTTCTTTAAACCAACAGCTATATACATCCATTTAATATGAATAAGCAGATACAATTTCTGTAATTAAAGTAGACCTATGATGTCTAAATGATGTCTTTTCCTATGCTGTGTTAGGTATACTCCATTGGTACAAGACCTGAGACCGTGCTTGCATTCAAACATTCACTGTGGTCACAGTATATAGAGGTCAAGCATTATGTGAGCTTTAGGTCATAAAACTGCCTTTAAGATCAGCTCTTCCAGTACTACAGCCTCGACTTGTCAGCCTAGGTGTTCAGCTGAGGCTCCTGGTACAGAAGCATAGCCTGTCTGTACCTGCAACAGAAAGAGGTGTCCAAAGGGTGATTCCAGGCCCACAAATGACCTGTTTGCTCTCAAGAGTTTTTCATCACTCTCCTGCAACCACATAGCAGGAAGCTGAAGGATGCTTTAGTCTCTTAAAGTAACTAGAACATGACCCTGCAGGTATTCACAGTGTGCCAGACATTTCATGCTTACAATTATCACCAAAATTGCTCCTTCTGGGAAAGAAACACAAAAAATCCCCAACAAACTAACAAATAAAAAAGCCCCAAGCATATCATTGAGGCTACAGAAACCCCTTTTCTTAAATTGAGAGAATTAATGCCAAACAATTTTAACCCCCAACACACTTTCTCTGAACAGCATGAGTACGGCACAGCCTTGCTGTAACTGAAAGGATTAGGCTAAGAAATGTTTTTTTTTCCAGTTTGCTTACTCTGTAGATTTGACAGCTTTTTGCATACAGTCATTTCTATCCTTTTAACACAGTTGATTTCCTTTGTTTATGTAAGACTTTCACTTAGCAACAGGAAAAAGAAAAGAATGTTTAAAAATCATAAACCCTACTGCAAGCCAGGGAAATCAAGTGGGAAAACTTACTTATTTTTTGAAGTTAAGTACATTTCAAGATAATGGGGTTTCTTCCAGTGTGTTTCTAGCCCTAATTTTGGCTCTTTTTTCCACACAGAGGACTTGGCAAGCTGAGATACTGCATTTATGTGGGAGACCAAAACAAACATACCAATGTTCCTTTTACATGACTGTGACTGCTAGCCTATTCATGACCTTCAGTCTCATTCCTCAGTTGCATAAACTTGTTTTATTTTCATGCACAGCTTCCCTTTAAACTGCCAGGGGAACGTATATTGTCCAATTAGTGTCCTTTTCTATTTTCCGCTTTATGTTTGAAAATGGTATCAAATTGTGTTGTTGGGAATTACTTGCGTCCTTTGATTCCAGTAGCCAAGTGCTGGTCTTTATTTCAAACAATGCTTACTAAAGCCGCAGAAGGTAAGATTTCCCCACAGGAAGAACTTTTCACCCTTTGAATTGCAGTATTTGTGAGAAATAAATTACCATATTTCTGAGTATATCAATTGAATCAGAAAATGCTACACATGAGTAGTATTGAGTACAGTGTGCGGCTTCACTGCAGTATGCAGCACTGAACATCGCTATTCTTGTTTTATGCATTCTTGCTTCCACATTATTATTTTTCGACTCTGTGCCCACAGTTCCTAAACTGGTCTCTTCTTTCACAAATACATGAAAGCATATCATGAGCCTGAGATAAGCGGCTAATGTTATTACAGTGGGGGGAGAATTCAAAGATGAGCAAAAAATCATGCTACACATTCATGTTCTTAAAAACATGACTTTAAAGCTGAAAGAATCTTAAAAGCCATGACTCCTTGGTTCAGGCGTCCTAGTGCAGGAAGAAAATGGGACTGAGATGTGATTTCTCGCATTTTTATAGCCAGGAACAAAAAGAAAGAAAGCAAATAGGTTTTTCTACAATTTACTACATATTCCATTTTACAACAGATTGTAATGTGTGTCCCTCATTTTGTTCACAGCACATTCAATACTATACCTATACTTGCTATCTTTTTACTTACAATCAAAGTCTTATCAATGCTCAACACAGCAACATCACTCATACCTTTGGGCATTCCTTTGCCATTTTTCTTATTACATTCAAATATCCTTGCATTGTGCTACCAAGGTGAATTTATTCATCCAAGACTGTCAGTTTTAGACTGAGAAATTTCTTTTATCTGCCTCATGTTCTAATATTGAAATTGCCCTAAAAAGAATGAGATCTAAAGTCTAGAGGGCAAGTGCCTATTTTTGACATTTCACAGCCTCTTTGATCTTTTCATCCAAACACAAGCTCAGGCGCACATGTTGCTGTGGAGCCCTCTGATCTTTCTCCTGTGCCAGGCTCCATAGCAAAGCCATTCAAACAATCTCTTCAATTCTTTAAAAGCAAGTCTCACATAAACTTTCCAAGAATCTGAAACAGAAACTTTCTTACTGGGTGTGACCTCATGTGTATTAATTCCATCAACTCATTTCTATTTGCATTAATGGAACGATCTTTATATTTGGTCAGTAACTATAGAGGACAGCAGCAGGGGCAGCTGCCACTGCTGCTAGCTGAAGTTTCCCTTAGATCTAATTCTTTTTCTTCAGGATGATCTGCTACAACCAGCTGATTTTCCAATTCCGAGGTGAGAATTTCTCAGAGATATAATCAGCTTCCCAGATTCTTGACCTTTTGCTCTTCACCTACGGGAAGTATCTCTTCCATTGTTCATCTCCTTTAGTTTTAATTACATTCCTTCCCAGACTATTTTCTGTTCTAGTCTATGTAGGACAGTTCACTTTGCAGTGATAACTTCCTCGTAAGCCTTGTCACAGATGGAAATGCCCTACTTACTTACTTTTTACCTTGTTCCTCATGTGCATTGTATCTTAGTCTGGAGCACATTTATCTCAACCCAACTTGCACAGCATTATTAATGTCTTATGTCAGAACATACTTCAACATAAAATAGTTATAGAAATGAAGCATATAGTAAAGGTTGCTGCTAATGCCAATTGCTGAGTTATGACCGATACTGTTTTTCCACAGACCTCTGCAGCACACTCAGTACAAAACCAAAATAAATTCAGTAACAGTGGTGTTTTTTGCTATTGCAAACATGTCAGGTTGAAGAGCAAGGCAGGCCTGTTCCTACATATTTCAGGTAACAAGACATACTGTGCGAATGTGTATTATGTATTTCTTTAAAAACTGGTTACAGATTATACTGCTAGTTGGGGTACTGTAACAGAGAAATGAGGCA
The DNA here is from genome assembly GCA_009867235.2 of Psittacus erithacus. Lineage (NCBI taxonomy): Eukaryota > Metazoa > Chordata > Aves > Psittaciformes > Psittacidae > Psittacus > Psittacus erithacus. Next base: position 168,871 of record WYDI02183706.1, on the reverse strand, counting down.
TGAATGCATTTCATAATATAGACATGTATAATTTTGACAGTAAAATGAAAAGTACTGTTACATTCTCATTCAACACACATTAGGCATTTCCTCTATGCATCTCAAATTATCAATAGTGCCTAAAATTTGATGGAACATTACCCTACTTTTTTCAAACTATTCATTTAAAGCCCTACATGGCAAGATGCTGCTTCTTGGCAGGTGAGAACAGAAGGTTCAAAGTTGACTTTCAGAAGTGCAGCATGCTGTTGTTTTAGATGTATATTCATTATGTTGACACATACTAAAAAATCTGTCCTAACCTGTCAATGAAATGTCTCCTTCAGCTTGCTGAGGCCATTAAGTTCACATTTACATAAAGGACAATTGTCTTTAACATTAAAGACTGTTGGTTTGCAAATATGTTCTTTCACTTGTATTCAGCGACCCATAGCATACTTCAAGTTTAGGTACTCCCAAATAGTGAAATTAACAGTTGGAAAACAACAGCAAAGAGAAGCCAACTTGTCAAGGAAACACTGCATTGCTAAACCAGTAACAAAATAGTTACCTTGCTGATCAAAAGGAAACAAAGCCATAGTTTATATCCTATCCTTTTTTGTTATAATTTCGTCACCCATATGGAGCTCTCCTGTCCTCCACTGATTTAAAACAGTACATGGCAACTTACTGGGAGCTCTGGTTCTGACCATCTTTAACCATTAGGGGGGTTGTTGACTGAGAGGAAAAGATTCTCAACTTCAACATAACAAAATTTGTTAACTTTTCTTCTTTACTCCATTTCTGACTTGCCTTCCTCATTTTGATGGGCTTTTTTCCTTTTGATTTGTCTGAAGAGTGACTGAATGAGCCTTCTAATAATGACAGAAGTGAAAATAATCTACAGATGCATGGGCAAACAAATGATTTCTCCTTTCATTTTTGGCATCTCTTCTTTAGTCTCACTGAGATACACACTTCAGTGGATTCGTAACTACTTGTGTATGACCTGCCTTTTAAAAATTAATTTTAAATGAAATACAGTATGCACTTACTTATTAATTCCACACAGTCTACTTGACATCACCTTGGTTGTGAACTCACAGTACAAATGTATCAGGAAACCCAAAACATTAAACTATAACTTTCTTCTGAAGTACAACAGATGTATTTTTTAAAAATGGCATCATAAACAGTAAGAGAGCTGTATTTCTTGCTAGCATTTTGTTTGCTTAAGAAGGAAGCAAATGTGTCATAAATGACAACTTGATGTATGTTAGTAGGTTTGTAAATTATGACAAGTGGGTTTTCTTTACTATTGTATAAAAAGAGTAGCATTTTTTCTTTGTTCTTATCTGAAATATTGTTAAGCATAAGAAAAAAATCTGTATTCTTTTGAATGTTACAGAATTCTAAATATATTAAAAGAAAAAGCTTCCTTTCTTTCTTTTTCTTCCTGCTCTAGTCCTTTTCCCTCTCCTTCTCCTTTTCCCTTTTCCTTTCTGTTGTGCCTAGCTCTAAGAACACTGTGGATGAATAGGAATTACAGAAAATAGGTCCAGGAATGATTCTAGGAAGGAGCTAAAGTTAACTGCAGCTCAAATCAAATTCTTAATAGGAATTCATCTATCTACTTGGTTTTTTAATGGAATTTGGGCAGAAAATGCAAACTCACAAAACCGCAGAGGCTGGAAGGGCATTAAAAGTATCAGTATCAGCTAAATTTCTCTGTCCTGCTCAATCAAGTGTCAGATAACTCAAGTTTAAATTCAAGCAGCTGGTCTGCTTTTCCTGTTGCTTTATCTGATGGCTGCCTTCCATGGGGAAAGGGTCTTTATCCCATTTTCTTCTGGGAAAGTCTTACGCAACTGTTTGCACAGCTGGTTAAATAATTCAGGTAATGGTCTTTTATCTCAGCAATGTGGTCAGGACAAATTTTTCAGCCCAGGTTTAATGAAGAGATTTCCTCAGCTGGAAAGCAATTGACAATTTCTCTTTTCACCTTCTGTTATAACTCAGCTTTTGAGAGTTTTGTGGGTTTTTTGGTGTGTTTATTTTGTCATAACAGTAAAAGGATAGTTTTCAGTCTTTTTTTGTAAACTGGCATTCAGCACACCAGACATGAATGTTTCACTTAAATGGGCCATTCTTGACAGCCGTAACTCATCTGCAAAACAACAGGCACACTAAATGAAAATCACTGCAGGAAATGTATCTGTTGGAAAGGGAGCTCAAAGAAATGAATCAAGACCTTCCTTTGCCATAGCTTGCTCACTTCTGTATGGAGAAGTTTCTTATGCTTATTTTCCACTTCAATGCCCAACCAGGCAAACAAGTGCAAGTTCAGTGCTTGTGCTGCAGTAAGACTGACCATCTTCACGGCCTAATCCAAAATGACTTCCAGAGATAGGCAACCAGGGGGGAGGAGTGATGCTTAGCAGTGAAAGCAGCAAAACATGAATTTATCATGCTGGGTGGCTTCTTTACTTTTTGCCAGAAAACTGCCAAATTTTTCACTCATTGCAGTACAGTGTTGCAATCCTGCCACACTGTGTTGTTTGCTGCACTCAGTACCTGCCATTTATATTCTTGTAAGGACTCACAGAAACAAGAATTCTTTCATAACTTCCATTTCTGACCCACACTTTACACGCACAAAAACCTGCACAAATAAATAGCGTTAATGACGATGGTGCTTTCTGAAGAGCAGGAAGAACAACTCTGGTGTATGTGGAAGGGGGAAGGAGTTCTCTGGGAGCAGTGGGATGGAGGTGCTATGGCTTAAATGAGAGGTGTTATCCACAGATGAAGCAGCTTCCCAGGGCTGGGGGTGTGCTCAGCAGCATGTACCCTTTTGAACTGAGTGCAGCCAATTCAACAGTGACTGAAGGGTGCTTGTCCTTACAAAGATGAGGATAAATTACAGTAGCCAGGCTTTTATCTACAAGACTTCAGCACTCATCCCCTGCCTTTCAACTTCCCTCTAATGGGAATTCACTGCCCCCAAGCCCTGTGGGATCTGCAGGGGCCTTACTGGTTTTCGACAGGGTGTGCAGAGCCAGCTCCTGCCCCGCAGCAGTTTCCTGTGTGCAGTGGCTTTAATCTCAGGGCTCCCGGAGGCTGCTGGTTTGTTTCTGTGTCACTTCCCCCCCACCTCCTCAGCTCATCTGTTACTGTACTAATAAACTGTGTGCCATATCGATACAAATACCAGAGAATGGCCTTTCAAATAAAAGAAATCTTGGTGCATACGTATATACTTTGCATGACAGATTCTCCCTTGCTATAAGGTCTGCTTAGGCTACCAGAGCTGAGTGCATGGGCCTTCAGTGAAAAAAGGATGCAATGCTGGTCTGTTTGGCCAGACATTTTGTTCACAGAATAAGCTACAGTGTTGCTTTTCCCCACTTAATTCTTTTTTTTTTTTTCTTTGTCATTTTGAAAGGTAAAAAATCCATGAAGGTGTTCTTAAAGGGTCACAAAAAGTGGACATACTGAGCTTACTAAATTGCATTAAGTCTGAAATGCAAAAGGAAAGCAAAATTATATGGATTTTTTTTTCTTTTAGGACAGTGGAATACCCAGAATACAAATATTGCTGATCCAGGTTCTATGGTTAATTTAGAATAACATCCTTACTCCTTCGGAGCACAGGTCACACCCAACCAATGCAGGCTTCAGAAGTGACAGACTCTCCCCTCTGCAGAGTGAATTAGGTAGGACTTTCAACTGCATGTGTCTGGTAGGCTCCCTACTAGGCTGACTAGTCTGGCCTCATGGAGAACATCAAGGAAGGCTGAATCTCTTGATGAAGCTTGAACATTAGGACTGCGTGTGTTTGAATTCAGCATGACTGGAAATAGAGAGCCGCCTTCTCACGTGCAGTCCGGAGCTGTCCTTCTGCCCTCACTGCACCAGGCCCCCTGTGAAGTGAATGTAAAGGAGAGCAAGCTACCTTGGCTAATGGCCTCCCTGACTTCTGTTTGACAAAGAAAATTAACATGGACAGGAATATTAACGTGTCAATAACTGAACAAATGGTATTATTAAGTCCCTGATAAAAGTAAGAAGTGAAACAGATACTTCCAAGAGCCTGAGCAGAGCTGACAGGATTGACAATGCAGGACATTTATGTCATTAATAGGAACAATACTATTTTTTACTGAATTATCCTTGCTTCTAAGTGCTTTCCGAAACCACAGAGACATCACATGCTGATTTTCTTGACAGAGATCAAAGCACTTCTTCCTTTCTCATACATGATGTAATAATGTTGACACGTGTCTTCAGCACTGCTATTTTAATATTATTACCTATTCAGTGGTTTCTCTGTTCTGCTTTATTCTTAGCCTAGTTCTAGGGACAAGGAACAGTAAACATTCAAGAATGGAGAAATGGGTAAATGTTGATTAGACGAGATATACTACTGATATCAGGGCAATTAAGGGACATACTACAGTTCAATAAAGAAATTCTCATTGATATCTAATGTTATCTATTACTGGATCATTTTTAATATTGCTGTTTTGTCATTAAGAAGGATAAGTCTGAAACAGCAAGTTTGTGTGCTCCACTGTCAGCATAAGTAAGTCTTACAAGACTGAAGTATATGACAGCATGTTGCATTATTATGACATACACTGTAAAGCTGAGTTACAGTTCCAGTTTAGAAAACTGGGAGATCATAACCTTTATCTTAGCAAAAGGCAGTTGAAGGTAGAATGAAAAAATAAGTGTTCAATGATTTATCTAAAGAAGAAACATGGTAAGCAAGCACAACTGTCACTAAGCTCCTTTCAGAAATTGCACGTTGCATGAAACATGGTTACATATCTATGAAGTATTGATGTATTTCTGAGAAGGTTTAAAAACCCACATCATTCTTCGGTTTGTGGCCATGCATAATCTGAACATGTCAGCTCAATATTTTCCCTACAATCTCTCTTTGGGCAAGGGGAGTACTTAGCTTGCTTAAATAGAGGGAATAGTTTAAATCGTCTTTTGACCAGCCTTGCCTCCATGGGTCTACATGAAATGGTGAGAGAGGGTTATGCCTACTAGAGTTTCGACTTGCGCCATATTAAGCAGCAGAGAACCACCAAATCTTGACTATCAGAGGACAAGCTTGTCCCTGATATGTGCTTTAAGAGAAATATACATATTGCATGTTGACTCGTGCCAGGCAATGTGGAGAAAGAGGCAATTATGTGAGGACTCTGTATCTCAAAAATATTCCCCAAAAGACAGTTCAGAGACAGTTAAGAACTAAAAGGATATCTCTTTTGTTGCTTGAGTAAAAATTACATGGGAAGATTAAAGACATTGCACTTGTAAGTCATGGTTTGCAATCAAGGGCTCATGTGATGTTACAAAAGTCAATGCAAGAATATGATAATCAGCTGAACAAACTGTTTTAATGAATATGGTTAATTGTTTTATAGCCACTATGTTTTACACTGATGAAGCAAAAAGGAGTAGCAGTAACAGCAGAAGGTACAGAAGGTTGTTGATGGTAAAAGGACAAAAATATCCAAAAAGCCCTATGATACCAAGGACATTCAGAGAATGCTGTTTAGAGGGGATAAAAACCCAGATTACATTTTTTTGCAAGTTCTGGTATTTATAAGAAAACAGAATCAAATTAGAATAAGAGACCTAAAATTGCAAGACAAAAGACTGGGCAGTTTTAGGTATTCGCATTATTGACAGAAAATGTGATAGAAAAAGTAACAGAAACATTACAGGAAAATAAAGCCCCACAAATGTTACATGGAATAGAAATCTTAATGATCAAAACTGAACTGTGATTCCTTTCATATATGGTAAATGTGCAAGTGAATTGATACCACTAATGGGGGTAATTTTTATCTGATCAAAATCGAACAGTTGCTTTTATATAAATGAAATCTTTCAGTAGAAGTTCCACTGAGCTTTTAACAAGCCAAATCTCAGTATTTCCAGGTCAGACTTCACAAGCAATGCATTAAGATGAAGGAGGAGAAAAACTGCAAAATATCATCTATTCCCTATTGCCAAATGCTGACAGTTACAGATGATGTGCCTGGTATGTGGGGAAACTAAGCAAGTCCAAGCCAAAGGCAGTATCTTACTCTGCATCAGAGAGATTTAAGGAAACTACAGCAGTGAATGCATTGTTAATAAAAGTGTAATATGTAACGGGTGGTACTCTGCAACATGCAGTGAAGCCAGATTTTTACCTGTGATTCTCTCTAGTCTATAAGTTATCAGGATTTCACATTCTGCATGATTTCGTCACCTTTCCAGAATGGCTGGAAAGCTTGTCAGTTTAAGTATGACAGCAAAGTAAACTTGTAAGGGGTCTGCTTGCTAATGTCACTGTCTTTGATTTCTGTCACATTTCCTTTGAGACAAGAATTGAGTGGTTTAGGGTGGAAAGGAAGGAGAAGATGAATGAGCTCAGGGCATGAAATGCCCAGGGAAACACTGGATGAACTGTCAAGAGATACAAGAAGGGATTGAGAAGAAATGCACTACTAGGAAAGGAAAAGGCAGAGAAGCCAAACACGCCTCAGAGGAACATTGGGAGACATAGGAAGGAGCAAGATACAAGGTAAAAAAGTAAGGAAACATAGTAGGAAGGGAAGGTCTGGGGAGCAAAACAGAGATGTGGCAGAAAGGCAGTGAATTACAGGAGGAGGAGGAGGAGGTGGCTGCATCTTAGTCTGGATCACATCTCTCTGCCTACTGATACTGCTTGTAAAAGGAGAAGGCAAAAGAGGAGCAGGCAGGAAAAAGATGAGAAATGGTGGCTATTGGAATGAACTCATGACTAAGGGAGGAAGGTTTTCTGAGTTTCACCAAAGGGGTTAGAGAAGGCCAAAGGAAAGCCCATGCAGCCTGCACCTTCCCGAGAGCTGTGAGATGGAGGAACTAAGCCAACTCCTCACTAAGAAGCCTGCAGAAGCACCTGGGCTGGGACCGCACAGGGACAGATCCCAGATGCCTAATACTGGGCTGCCACTACGTGTCCTAAACCACCTTTAAAGACTGTGTAGCTGCCAGTAGATCACCTGAGTGTCAAGTGCACCAGTGTGCACACAGACTGAAACCTGAGCAGCACAGCCCAACCTTGGCAGGTGCTGCCCAGACAACTAAGGCTGTTCCCTTGCCCTGGGGGAATCCTCCCTCGAAGAGCAGCCTCTGCCAGCTCCTCAAGCAACCTGAGAAGCACAAAGCAGCCAGAAGCTGGCAGGGTAGTAGGCCAAGGATTCAACCTAAGGTCTTCCCTGTAAGATCCTGGCTGAAGTTACACAGAATAGTTGTGGATCAAGCTGAATGAGAGCAGCATGATTGTGACAGCCCCGCAAGCGCATGCTCAGATTCCAGCAGCTCCCAGGGATAGTGAGATGATTCAGAAGAACAGGGCTGAACAGCATGCTTGGGACCTTCTCAGAGGGCTGCCCCATGCTTTTGATCAGATTAATAGCAGCTTTTTCTCTGGGATATTTTGCCCTCTTGAGCATCATCAAACTTTCAGTTAGATTTTTACCCATTTTCAGCTGAATTCAAAGCCTGTCTGTCAACCTCTGGCATGCTAGGGCTTTGACAGAGGCCTGGGGTTGCAAGCATGGGTAGGTCTGACCTCCTACAAGACTGATCAATTGCAAAGGAGCGCTTGAAGGCTTTTTAGGAGTTCATGTCTGATACTTTGAAAGCTTAGATCCAGAGAAAATGCTCCTTCTGTGCACCTGGCTTAGCTCTCTGTATGTGAAAGCAGAATGGAAACTGCTGCGCAGAAATAATGTCATATAGGATAACTTGGAAGTGTCACTTCCAAAATGCTAATATGCATATAATTAGTTCAACTTTTCAGATTTATCTGTTTAAATGCTCATATTATGCATATATAATATGCAGTTATAGTTAATGGTTTCCAGCTCAGATATCTCACAATTTTATAACAACAGAATTTGATTAGGCTGATTACTCTTATACCTTGTTTCATATTATAATTTCATTATAAAACCTAATCTGGAGGATTTTAGCTTCGTTTGGCTCCACTGGTTTTTTCGTATGCGTGTATTTTCAATGCTTTTTGTGAATGCTCTGTTAATCTTTTTTATTCAGCAAGTTTTTAGACCTTCAGTAACAGCTAGCAGTTACTATCAATTTAGTAACAGTACTTTGCAAAAGTACACATTCGTGAAATACAAAGTGTCAATTCTGATCAGCCGACTATAACCCTTACCAAGACAGGAATTTAGAAATCTATTTTTCCATAAAGATATTAAAAAAAATCAAAGTCTGTAAACAAATACAGTGAAGAGACTGTACGATATCATCAGTAATTCAAGTTAGTACTCACCATTTTTGGCTGTAAAAACCACAGAGTATAAAAACCCTATTTCCTGTATGTCAGTCCTTCCCTCCTTCAGGCAAAGTGGAGACTAAAGCAAGTAAACTCTGGATTAACTGGCATCGAGACTAAATGAAATAAAAAAGAAAACTTCTTTTGGATCTGATATTTGTGTGATACAGGCTGTGGAAAAAAGCCATGAAAAGAAGCAAATCCAAATGCTTTAATATGTGCCAGAGCAGTAATTGCCAATTTTGGGGTTGCAGTGTTTTGTCAAAGATATCCTCTTTTCACTGAAAAGTTGTTCTAAAAAAAGGAAAAAAAACCCACCAGTTTTTCATGAATCTGCTCTCAAATCACTGAGAACTCCACTGAAATGATGTAAGTTTTTTGGAACCACACTCCGGTTACTCAAACAGATTTGCACGAGAGAATAGTTAACGAAGCTATTACTAAACTGGCTCCAAAGTCTGATCTTTTTATCACTATAAACTGCAATATTTTTTCTTCCAATGTTAAAACTTCTGCCATTTAAACAGATATGTGACAACCAAAGGCTGAAACAACCCAGCCATACTCAGAGTTAGTTGAAAATGATATTTCTAGTCCATCAGACAGTGTAGCAGTTGAAAAGTTTTGACTCTGAGTGAGAAGGATGTCTAAATTCACCATGGAGTACCAATTCTACCCCTTTCCCAGAAGATTTTGAAAATTTGAATAATACAATAGAGTAAATAAAATACATAAACTCTAATAACAAAAGAAAATGCACGCAGCAATGAAACTGAAATACTTTGCTATTGCTAAAATAGAACGAGGAAGTCAAAATGGGTTCTTCTCTTAATTTCTTATTCCTTGCCTGACGTTCAAGGGTGACCTTTCTTTTTTAGTAAAACTTCATCGTTTTCAACAGAAAATTCTTCAGCTGAAATGTTTTTAGCCCATAATACCTACAAATGTCAATATGCAAGAGCTGGGCGAGAGAAACATACACATACACTGTGTCACCCCCACACAAGCCCTTATACGATACACATGGTTTCCATCTAGTTAGGCGATAGTAGCAGAAGCCTCTGGAAACCCGTCCTTGTCAGATTTAATGTTACAAATCATCAGTGCTGAAAAGCAAAGTCACAATAATGTCTGATGATTCTAGAATAAACCCCAGCAAAACAGTTGTGTTTATATCTGCTTTTTCTTCAAAAGAGAAATACAGAGACATAAATTTGGTGCATAGGGATTTTATGTTAAAAAGAAGTATGTGGCTGTGATGTCCGATGGATGTTTTTAAGAATGCTGTTTTGGCAAGAAAATAACAGTGCTTTTTTTTTCCCACTTATTCCCTGTAGCTTTACATAATCAGTACAATCTTATTTTTGGTATTAACTTGTACAGAGCATCACAGAAAACATGATTAGAAGGGACCTTAAGAGGTCATGTGGTCCAACCCCTACCCCAAAGCAGGATCTACTCTTCCTGTGCTGCTCCTGAAAGATGTCTAATCTGTTCTAAAGACAGCCTGTGAAGGGCAAGGGGTCACTATCCTTGTCTATCTGCTCCAGGGCTGCAAAATCTTCACCATGAAGTTTTTCCAAATGTCTAATCTGAATCTTCCTTGTTGTAATTAAACAGATTACTGCTTTACCATGGCTACGGGGAAGAGATTCGTATCTTTGCTTCCACAACAGCCTCATACACTTGCAAATTCGGGGTGAGTAAAATTGCCTAGCCTTCTCTGCAATTATTTCAGCTTGGGAATTCTAACGAGACATTAGTTGGAGATAATTGTTTAGCAAATGCATAAACAGCAGCTTAGAAATAATACTAATACTTATTGCGGGGAATAGCCTAATCTTTGGGCTCTCCGTAAGCCAGCTGGACGTAACCCACCTCAAACCAGAAAGCCTGCATGAAAGCAGATCAGGTGTGAAAGATGGCTATTCACAGACTCAGTAAATAACTATGTACTTCATGACACATAGTACCCTGAATTCTCCCTATGATGAAAAATATAGACCTATCAAGCACTTAACAGTGAATATAATATCCACTTTTTTGCAATCACGCAGATGCCATTAAGGTACATTCAGGAGCCATCAGCTACTTCTGCAGTATACCACAGTAGGCTACACAAAAACTACAGGCAACATGGGGAGAAATTACTGCCCTGATTAAAACTCTAGGTCCTCAATTAGCCAGTATGAATTCCAGCATGATTTAAAGTGCCTGCTGTACCAAACAGATGCCTTAATTTCAGTAAGGGACTTCACTATCCCCTGAATTGACTGCCTTACCCACTTTGCCTGCTGGAAACAAGTGGCTGTGTGTGTCACAGTTAAAACGCTGAATTTGCTCTCTGTGGAAATGGATGACTTTTCCCAGCCTATTCATAGCTGTGCTTTGGTCTCTCAGCACACAGAACAGGGCTAACTCATGAGACGAACACGTGAGCCCTTCCCTCCACCATTTCTCATTCCTCTGTGTATCCTTGCTGTGCTTCTGTGTCCTCTTGGCAGGACCTAAAAAGATACGCAGCGGATGCACCAATGCACAATTAAATATTACAGATGTGCGCTAATGCTTTGGGAACATGCCACTACCAAAGCCCTGCCAATTTACACATTACTGTAAGAATACCTTAGAACTGGCAGCAGCACCATTCCACCTGCTGTCTTTGTTAGGGATCAGCATTTCTAGCCCAGTCTCCACTTCAGGACATAACATGCAGTGAAGCAGCACCTGCTGCTCTCGTGTTTCTGATGGGTGTATGTAAAGGCTGGAGAGTAGATACAGGTGCTCAGAGTCCTCCTGCACACTGCCTCAGCCAAATGTACACTGACAGAATTATGAAGTTATCTCAGAACACAGATGTTTGGCTTTGCTACCACTGCCTGACACTGGCACTTTATTTTCTTTATCATGTGTGTTGAATTGAAAGCTTTTTTTTTAGGCCCTGACCTTGGCAGCAGTTGCTACTGCATTTCATCATAAAGACAGAAGAAAAGAAAAGGGGAAAAAAAAGAAAAAGAAAAGGGACTTAGTGGATTTTCATGATGCCCTTTGTAATCCTGAATACTTCAGCTGAGGCCCTCTAACACTTTTACTTATCAAACTAACTCTACGTCTTCCACTCCTTCATAGACACATTTTTTACCCAACCTTAGCACGCCTTTCATGTGATTTAAAAATACACATATTTTTCCAGTTGACAGACATGACTGAAAAAAATCTGTGTTAATTCTGCCCTGACCTTTTTTGAAATAAGTTATTTGTGTTTTCAGCTGCATTTTGTCATGTTTGTTTGGCATATCAGTTTGTAGTGCAGCTCATTTGGGGATGACGTTGCCTATAAAGCCTGTACCTGAACCCTCAGGTTCTACTAGTTTATCTATAAATTGTCATGACCTTCCTAGTCAATATAACCGAGGATTCTGTAAAACCTTTTGCTAACCTGGCAGTTATGAACAGGCATTGATGACTTAATGACTGTAACACAGGGTAAAGCAATTCACTGAAAAGATTTCTTCTGAGGATGGCAAAATTACAAGTCCTACTGTTCCACCAATATGTCCTGCTATTGTGCTCCCCACCTGTACACCACACGTTGCTGGTAGTCTCTGTGTTTTCAGTTTATTCCTACAGGAATGACACTTCGCCCCCCAAGGCCTACATTTCTGTTCTCAGTTTCCCCTGCCCCAGGTCCACCTGTGTGAAAGCCTGCTGTGTCATCCAGGAGACCCTTCGGCGTATTTGCCACTCAGTGAAATGCAACCTTTTACAACTTCAGAAACCCCTCCCACCCAGCTTTTTTGTTTCAGCAAAAGGCCATGCAGACATGCTTTTGCTTATTAAAAAACAAAGCAAAAAAAATACAGAGCAGTGAAGACAAATTTCTTGTCAGTATCTGCTGCAGAACAATGTCAATCCAATGAGCAAATGGGATGAAAATCTAGGTTTTGATGCAAATCTACAAAATCATTGCTGTCTGAGCTACAGCCTTCTTGACAAGAGTGAAATCCTGTCTCACTATTATTTCAATATAAAAACTGAAATTCAAAATAAGGAATTTATAATTACTCATACCCAATGTTTAGAAGAAGTCAGACAGCAAGACAGCATAGGAAACAGAAAGCATCCTTCTGCACTTTCTGTTATAAAGGGACACCTTTACAGTTACTTCATCAGCCTCCAGAAATATTTCAGGTGCTATTGTGTAACTCAATAAAACTATAAGGCATCTGACTTTACTTCATGTACTTACTCAAAAAAAGTAGTCCATCCGGTCTCATCACTTTTAGTTGCCAGAAGTCCACTGTTGCCATGGTAGGTAAATAAGACAAGCTCCTGCCCTTGTGCAGTCATGCTTTTCAAACATCCGTTAGTGCCTATTGTCAACCAGATGACTTGGTTATCAGGAGAGACCACTCTTACTGGCATCCGGTTGGGATCCCGTCTGATGCGAAGAGTATTCCCATTGCTATCTGTCACTGCAGTAATATCATTATCATTACTGTAGCTAAAATTGTACAGGTAGTCTCCAGTGACTAAACTCACAGTATACTGGTGAGTCCCATTGATATCAAAGATATAAAGCTCTTGGTCAGTTGGAGAAGCAACTTCATAAAAGTTCACTGAATTCAGTGAGGGTTTGTTCTTTGACACAGCCCGTATCCTAATATTTCCGAGATCAGCAATATACAGGGTGCCATCCGGTGACACAGCTAAGGAGGAAGGGGCATTAAGTTTGGCATCTTTAGCATAGCCATCTCCATTTTGGTAACAGTCACAGTTGACATCATTTTTGCAATCACACTCTGAGGGTATTCCAGCAACTAATGAGATCTCTCCATCAGTTGTGACCTGTCTTATTCTATTAATCTTCTTTTCATCAGTTTCTGTAATGTAAAGTACCCCACTGTAGGACACGGCAATAGCAGTTGCTGACTCCAGTGTGGTCTGTACAGCGTGCTTTCCCACAGTGTACTCCACTCCAGGAACCTGGCAATGCATCGGCCTTCCCGCAGCAATGCGAACCTGGCGGTTTTCAGTGATCTGCAACACCACGTTGTTATCCAAAACATAGATGGAGTTATCCATTGGGTTGATAGCTAAATCTGTAGGCCACTCCAGACGAACCTTAACAAACACAAGTGTTTTGTTAAACAGTTGACCAGTGCAGATTACATGAATGAATTCACCTTTAGTTTTAGACGCTGCTGTAAGGGTATTTTTCATATCACACCAAAAGGACTTATATGAAAATACATGCAGAAAACTAAAGCTTTTCAGGGAGGCAAGAGAAACTTCATTGAAAACAAAAGCCAGTTGCTTTGGAACTACATACTGCAGGTTGACTTTCTCCTCCAATAAATGTTATACATTTCTGCATCACAAATGCAGATATCTGCATTTGTGAGATCAAAGTCTAAATGCATACTTTAAGGACAGTACTCATCTTTAATTCCTGTAATAGCAAAAATAACTTACTACCTTTCAGATTACAAAACATCATAGTGTACTCCATTTTTAAACACACTAGTAATGTCCTTTCTTAACTACACAAGGTTCTTGAGACAAATAAAAAAACCCTGTTTTTTGTATATATCCTCTCATTCACTCTGGTAGGCTAAGGATGTTAGTGATTCTGAAACCATCAACATGCCAAGATAGTTCTAACAGATCTGCCATTCTCCCAGTATTTACTACCAGACTTAATGTTTCCTGCTGATAGTTTTGCTGTTCTAAACTAAACTGAACTTTATGGGCAGAAAAATTGAATACAGGAGCATTTATAGCTAAGAGGATACACTGCGATTCATGCCCTTGGAAAAGGTTTCTTTCTCCTCAAATTCTGTGTTAAATACCATTACACACTCCACCCACCCAGCTCTAGTTTAAGGGGCAAGAAAGCTGCATTTGCATTTCTAGCCCCAGCTCAGCTTTCCAAATTAGCAGCAGCAAAAGTACCTGGCTGATGTGCATACTGGTATCACAGGTCAATGGTCGTGCTGAGGTCAGGTCGTTGGAGCCAAGCAGAGTGGATATTATTCCATTCTGATCCACTTTTCTGATCATGGTCCCATCAACAAAGTAGATTAACCCATTCTTGTCGATTGCTATTCCTTTAGTGAAGAGAATAAAAATCAGGGTTTTTTTTTGCACCAGTGAGTATGTATCTATAACTAAGGGCATAAGTGATATGTATCTAGTGGAAATTAATGGCAGAAAATACGGTTTTAGGCAGTAGGCAATAAAACAGCTTGAAAATACATTTTGCATAACAAACCAACATTCAGTATGAAATCTGCTACTGTTTATATTTACTGTTCATTTGCTGCTGTATGTTAAGAAGGGCCTAGCTTTTAAGTTAACCTGAAAGATGGGAGAAGTGGGACCAGAAACAACACTGATTTTAAATCTTCCCTGTTGCCTGCCAAACACATAATTTAAATGAGCATTTAAAAATGCTCAATTACCACCCAAGCCAAATACTTCCAAAAAATCAGCCCAGGTTCCCTGTAGATCTCTTCCTCAATTGTCTTTTCAGTTGGAAAAAATTACTCAAAACCACATTTCTGACCCAACTACTGGGTTCAGTAATTAAACACGATCATGTTCCCTGCTCTGAATCCCATATTATTTTGAAAGTTATGGAGGGGGGATAACTTTTTTTACCTTTAGGGCTCAGGAGAGTTGCCTCCACTGCCTTGCCTCCATCACCACACCTTGCCTCATCAAATGGTAGGCACTGCTCCCCTGTTCCTCCTATTACCTCAGCATTTTTGGTCAGGTCTTTTGCACCTGTGAGCGACTTGGGCCGATAAATCCTGCGTGTGTTTGTGTCGGAAACGTACAAATCTCCTGTCACGGGGTCAGTTGCAAGGTAGTATCTGTGAGCAGGGTTGTTGCTGTAAAATGGAATTAAACATTGCATATGCTGTGATGAACTGGAGCTAACACTTGATCAAGAAGAAAAGGCTTCAGTTCATATACAGTGATAATACATAAATAGTTAAAACCAGCGGTGATGCTGTAGGCATAGGTAGCACGAGGTCATGGCCCCAAAACTTCTTCTGGGTCATGTTTCTTGCCTGTGGCACAGGCAGTCCAGTCTAGACTACTCATCCTTTTGGGACAGAAGATCCATGGCATCCATGATTCTCACAGGCCTGTTCCTTGCTCTGTAATTAGAGACAGCTCCTTTCCCCGTAATAAGCCAAATGAAAATACTGGAGTCTAAAAACTCCAAGGCTTTCTGGGAACCTTGATCCAGTTCCAAACTTTGCAGCAGGACCCCAGCCATTGCTTATGCTTTGTTGCTGCTATCATCTTATCTGTTTTGTTATAATTTATATGAGGCTGCTGGGGTGCATGGTTTATATAATTCATAAACAGATAAGGCAGAGTTCGTATTATTAGTTCACAGGCAAGAGATAAACCATCCTTCATAAATATTTGTTTAATACACTGCTTTCAAAGACGTGATATGCATGATTTAATGCATTAGGAAATGTCATCTTTTCCACCAGAGCACTGAGCGTTCTTAACTCAGAGTCATATTTCAAATAACTGTATGTGTTGGCACAGAACCTCTAACTATGCCAACACAGCTTTTATTACAGTGAAAATATATATTGCTAACCATTTTCCCAGAAATGTACATTTTGCCACTCTACTAGCACATAATTGAGAACTACTGCTTTTTCTCCCCTGCTGGTGTGAAAACCAGCCCTGGAGATTACCTTTTGGGTTGATACATTATGATGTAGAAATTTAACCCACTGCAACTGAGATTCCTGACCTAATTTATGGCATGAAGAGCTGAAATAAGGTCATGTAAATACAGGAGGTAATTTCAGATGCTCTCCTAATAGATTGAAGCAGAGTGTCAGAACAGGCAGTCCCACTTCTGATGTTTGCAAAAGCGCTGCTTAAACAGATCCACCACCCTTGGTGATAGCCAAACATCTGTTCGCAGAACGCTATACTTCACGTTTTGTAAATACATAACTGTGCTAATGTAACACATTTTTATATATTGCCACTTGGAGAAAGCTACAAGAGACCAACAGGAACAACTTGTGAACAAATTATGGCTTTTAGCAGGGACACATTTTTATAGCTATCCAATTACAAAAACACAGAAAACAATGTGTTGCATAAATAGGATTTTCTTTGGCTTTAAGACTTTTAACATGTTGGTTCAGAATGAAGAAAACAAGTGAAGTAGACTAATGAAATCGAATACAGAGTGATTAGCACCTCTTAAAAAGCTCTGCTATAGAGCTGAGTGGTGTACAGCATCTCTGAAAGCAATCAAATGCAGGCTCACTTTCAATTCCTGTCTGTTAGAAATCTGTTATTGCCAATGTGCTAAATAGTTGAAAGGTATTTTCGAAACCTTAATTTACACAGAGATCATTTAATATGCTCACTATGTAGTGTACGAATTATTTATACCTTTACAGACTGCAAATTAAATTACACCCATTTACATGATTACTTTGGTCTTTAAGAAACTTTGCAGACACTTCAAATACAAACACGTTGCAAAATGTAAAATGTGCAATTAAATTTTATTTCATTGTAATTTCAAATAAAGTCCGTCCTTATACTACTGAAATCTAAATTAAAGTATCTCTCTTCAGCTCATCTAACACTGCCTTGGTCATATTTTTCAGTTGCTGGAATAAAGAATCATCAAATCAATAACTGAACAATTTGTGTTTAACACAATCATTTCTTTCTACAAGGAATTTGTTTTCTTCATAAATATGAGAATATTTCTACATTCTAATTAATTCCAACAAAAATTACAAAGCATTTCTGATTGGGGCTGAGTTCTCATAGGAAGTAGCTTATCCTCATCAAAGGAAAAAGTACAGCTGATAATTCGAAGATATTTTCTTATTTTACTAACTCCTCACCCACAAAATGTGGGAGCGCACAGGATATTACTGAATCAATATAAACTCTCCAACTTGCCATACATAGATGCCTAATGGCTCTTTGCTGAGTTAATACAACAGGCTTAACTTCAGGGTTTCTTTTCAAGTGAAGGTTAAAAAGCTGAAGCAGCTTCAGTTGCTAGAACCCCCCCATTAATTCACAGGAGCAAGGCACAATTTGAGGAACTGAACAATTGTCTAGGGAAAACCACATTTGTTTTCCAGCCAGAAAAAATCCATGCGCACTATGCAGATCCCAAAAATAGTACAGGGAGAAGCAGCCAGCAGCTACAAAGCTGCACAGAGTTTATTCTATTTCATTGTAGCTTGAAATGATGTTAAGTTCTTGCCTTCTACCAGTAACAACAAATGCAAAGAAATAAAATTCACAGTCAGTGACTTCTGGACTCATTCAGTAGCGCCTAATCGCTGTCAGTGGCTCTGCAAAACAGGCAGCTACACACCAACATGGGCTCCTGTGAAGACAAATGACTATAAATTAACTTGTTCCGTCTACACCAAATGAGTGCTTTGAATTTAAAGTGCACACACACACGCACAGAGCTGCAATGATCTATTTCCCATTGCTTTGATCTTGCTTATGCCCATCTTTTAATTCTTCAGCTATCAGATCACTTGCCCTAATGTTTTAAAACTAGTCTTCCTGCTTCAGTCTTTCTTCGATTCACTCTTGTGCCTTCTAAACCATACACCCTCAAAGCTGGTTTTATGTTTTATTAAACTTTTTTTCTGGCTCTCTACTGACTTGGGATATTGCAATAGCCTACAAATGACCTCCCTGTCTTCAAAGTCCTTCTAAAAATTACTCCTTCCATGTATGCCTATCAGCATTAATCACCCACAGGCAGCAGTGTGTATAAAGACATCAGTTCAGCTTTGAGACTAAAAAAATGGTGGGTCACTGGTACATGAGAAGATAAATTTGATCTGCATTGTTCTTTAATTGAGAGTACAGGCTCCTTGAGGTGGGAGGCACATCACTCTGCTGAAGCACTGTGTTTAGGAAAGGAAAGTTGAATGCTTGAATAGATAATAGATCTGAACTTGTATTTAGCCCCGTTCATTAGTTTTACTTGGGGAATACATATTTTAGTGCATTTTCTTTGGTTTGATACCTAGTAATTATACACGGCAAAGTGGTCTGTTGGGGGCTGTTTTCCAAACTGCAGTTTAAATAGAACTCTTCTCAGCAGTTTGATGGGCTTTCCTGTGAAAAGGGACAGTTTGCCCCCTCTCCTATAGGCCAGACAGTCATGCTTCTTACTGCAACATTTCACAGGGCTCTGCATAACTTTATGCAGGTCACAGAAGCTATCTGGTCTCACACTGTGTCCTTAAGCTGGGGAGCCCATGGTAACAAGACTTAGTGGATCCTAAAAGTTTATGCATGTCAAATAAAAATCAGCTAAATTAACAGACTAAAAAGCTGCCAGGGGATATTAGGCATAAAACCGCCACTCTTGGTTTAGGAAGCCCCTGAACAGCAAACCTCTGAGGCTCAGTGGAAAATGTTGTATGATAGTAGAGAAAACGAACTTGTAGTAAACCCTATCAGGCTGCAATGTGGGCTCCACACCTCTTGCCTGCTGCCTAGACAACCACTCCTGCAGAACTAGTTCTCTCTCTGTGGTCTTTCTATGTCTCTTGCCTCAGGAGGCATTCCCACTGCACAGTCGCTCTATGGGGGCAATGCTGTTACACCAATTTGTGCAGTATGATTCCAATTTGGCTACCTGGAGCTTCTTTGTAGTCATGAATAAAGGAAAAAAGCTTCAATGTTCTCCCTTACCAACTTTTCTTACATGCAGGGATCTAGTTTCTGGAACACTGCAGTTGAGCCTGTAACCACAGTTCTGCCCGAAGAGGGCATTGCTACTAAACCACAGCAAAACAAACCTCACTACCCATCTGTTCCTTAATCCTGTTTGTCCATTCCAAATTCCCATTTATTCTGTATACCACACATTTGCCAAGACAATGCCTTAACCGGCTACAATCACAATTTTGTGATACCACAAGGGTTACAATTCTTTTAAAACTAGTGGAACAAATGTAAATTAAATGTAATAGAGAAAACCTAAAACTACCAAACAGAAGGGACTGTGTCTGAGTCACACCTGGAAAATAAAATAAAACCAGCCAGACTGTGCATCAACTCCCAATTCTGATCATTAGCACATGATGCAAACACCTTATTTAGTCATAGAGTTTCTTTCCTTAACTCATCTGAAACATATTTTTTAAAACATAAACCCCTTCCTCACAAAGAAGTATGTCCAAAGCAAAGTGAATTTATAAAAACCAGGAGAACTGAGATATGACGCTCTGGGATTTGTTTAAAAACAAGGAAGAAAAAAAACTGGCAGCAAAAAAGGCGAGAAAGGGGGCTGCAAAGCCCTATATTTAACAGTTCTGCCACAAAGTCTTGGAGGGTTTCATGTATCCAACAATATTTTAGCACAACTTGTTTCTGTCTCCTTATCACCACCAGCTGCTGTGGCAAAGCGATTCTAAAGATGAATGAATGTTGCCCTACAATCTTTCTGATAACTCTTGTTTTTACGACTAGTCCTTATGAATCTTGGTGTACTTTAAAATATTAACTCCTGGAGTTGTGTTATGGGACCATTTCAGCTTTTGCTATTAAGAGAAGTTCACCTTTAAAGAAACAAATCTGTTAAATGTGAGCCTGAAAAGACTCAACATCCAAAGGCTAATAAAATGAATTCACTTGATACTTTCATAACTTTTATTACTTAAAAGCAATTCTCATCATATTTGGGGTATTTGATTAAGGAGTTTTGACAGGATCAGCAAAAGTGTTGCCAGCAAGGAACAGGAGTGAGCAGAGATGAGAGGACAGCAAAGGAGGGCATACACAAGCATAAAAAGAAGCCTGACTGTGGACAGAGAGTGATGAGAAAAGAGGAACCTGTATCCGAAAGGATGATACAGCCTGACAGCTGACGTAACTAAAACATATGAACTCATTAGTTTTGAAAAATACTCCTCTTTTCTAGTAATACATCTCAGAAATGACTTCTCCATTATAAGCATTCATTTCTTAAAAGAGAAAAGAAGAACAGTTAGAAAAATATAAATCTTCTTTAAGGAATGCTTACCTATGTCTAAAATCTTTATTTCTTGGAGGGAGCAAGTGAAAAAGAACAGAAAAACATTATTAGAAAAACATTCAGAAAGGATGTTAAAAGATGAAAAGAAGGCAACATTTACATCTGTCATTAGTGAAGGGTGAATCATCATCTTTTGTCCACTCCTGTTGACTATGTAGGTTAACTCTTCAAATCCACAGAATAATTACTTGGGTAGATTACACTCTGACAGTTTAGATAAGCACAGTTAACTTTTTTCACTTCGGTTTTAACTACTTTTTCAAATGTTCTGAAGTCTTTCTCAACTTCTTTAGTTCCCCAAAGCATTCAGAAACTCTGACTTCCACCACGTCAGAAATCCATTCAGCACTTCAGTTTGCAACAGCAATTCAAAATTCCAAAAGTCTGAGATGAGGAAAATACATACCTTAGTTCCAGAACACTAGTTACATTTCCAGATGGGAATATCCGCCGAACATAGTTGAAATCCCCCACGTAAAGACTGCCATCTATCCCACAAGCTAAGGCAACTGGAGCCAGCAATTTATTACCATCAGCTTGACCATTACAACTTGGACAGGAGATGCTGCGACGTCTTCCATTGCCCATAATGCTACTAACAACTGGAGGTTGCTGAGATATAAATTGATTTTCACCATTTCCTTTGTAGAGGATTCCTGGCATGTAACGTAAAAAACACAAACCAAGAAATAGTTCATAAAAAAGTCAAATGTATGCACATGAAATGATGCATACGCATTCTAAATATTTAGTTGATTAATAATTTAATGGACTTTTAATTGTTTCACCACCATATTTTTCTCACAAGTAACAGAACTTTATTAAAACATTCACAGTTAGATGTAAGTCACAGACACACGAAACACAAAATTACCTTGTTGACAAAATGTAGCAGAAACACTAGCATTTAAAACCCGAACAAGTCTTCAGTTGTTCTTGTTTTTAAATGCGAATAGTTTTAATAGTTACAATTCAGACGAAACACTGTCATGTTGAAGGAAATGCAAGGTGCACTGAATGAAATCAAGGTCTGTGTTCTTAAATTTTTACAGTTTCTAAATTCCCCAGAAATTACTGGAGTTCTAAATGTGCACGTGTTGTAAAAAAGAAAAAAAATCTATTTGCGAATTGTACTCCTGAAGCCCAACCATAACTAATTATTAATGTGATGGCAAATGTGATCTGAAGTGGATTACTGCTGCAAATTGTAAATATTAATTAAAGAGCTACTTCAGAAAGTTGGAGATTGCCTCAATTCTACATTATAAAAGACTCTTTACTCAGCTCACAACAAAAATGTACCTGTGGCAACAAAGTCTGCCTCAATACCATGTCTGCAGTTATAGGCAGTTATTAAAAATGTCAAAGCAACAAAAAAAAATGTGGTGCCAGGCCAACCTGCCTCTTAAACTTAATTCTGCTTTCAGGCATGAAAGGAACAATAATTCTGTGAAGGCAAAGCAATGTGCCAGCAGTATTTTTCTTCCTTATAGCCTCCGTAGGAAATAAGAGAAGAAAAATGTATGCTTTATGTTAAATCTTCAGTCTTAGGGAAAAAAGGTGAGTTAAAATGATGCTGGGATTATGTCTCTCAATGAATCCATTGAAGTGTACTCTAAAAATGGTCAGTGATTATGATTATACTTGTAAGTCACATATATCTTTCCATGGTATAATCCATGTAAACCGCATGTCACTTTGTACTTTAAAGTGATATGTGTTTTATTGATTGTGTGCTCAGAGTTTCAAAGGCAGTTTGGGGCTGAGGGACACATTTCTCTTTTGAGTTGCTTAGAAGAAATTTAAGGTGTATTCCCTTTTCTCTTCTCCCTCCAAAAATGCACTCTTTATACTGAAGGATATCAGAAAAAAGACTGTATTTTCCTCTTCAAATGTGTAGATGTCTTCACTACTTTTTAATGTTATAAAATTTAGGGGATTATAAATGTAAAACCAATATACATGATAAAATTGTAAAGAATGAAAATGCTTTACAGAAACTTAATGGCAAGTAATCTAAATAAGTAATCTAAATCAAAAGAGGAAGTATGTATTTTTCATGAATAGTTAAAGCCAGAATGCATTAACGGTATACAAAATCCCCTCTCCTATGATTACATCATTTATGACAATCATGGCACCATAATTTTGCCTGAAACAGCTGAGTTCTATAATTTTCATCAGAGGAATTCTACAAGTCAGCACAGTACACTACTGCACTTGATTTATTCTGTCATTACCTTGAAAAATTGGTCCTTCACATTTCTCTTCTATTATCGCAGACTAAAAGATGTACATTAGACTATTTACTGCAGTAGTTCAGGATGTCTGCACAAACACTCTCTGCACTCTCTTCTGAATAAATTTCTTCAGCTCATCCACCTTGTCATTACAACTCTCCACTTTGTTTATTCAATTAGACACACATCACTTTGAAAAGTCATTGCTTGTCAAATGGACTCTTGAATGCAATTTAAAGCCACTATCAATTTACCTTGTGAACAGAGTCAATCTTATATATATATTTATAATTATAGCTCTTTACATTTTTAGATGGATTATGTTACAATAATTTGCACAGGGTTTTCCTGACATTTTAGATTAGGCACAATGACACCTTTTCCCTTGATTTGGTTACCTTGTTTTTCTACCAGTCAGAAGCAATGCTTTAGGTGGTAATTAGCATAGCACACAAAATAAGCTCACGTACTAGTCCTCCAAGGGACACAAGGAACTGCAGAAGTGATGTTCTTCCCGCTGAATTACTTCTGCGCTGCTTCTTTGTGTGAAAATCCAGTAAGATCAGCTCCCACCTTGAGCCATGTGACTGTTTATTTTACCTTTCTTACATGCTTCCAGCCAAATTTTTCCAAATTTCCCCCCATTCAGTGTTGAGCTGGGGTGTCCTTAGCACGGCACCCTCAAGCCAGTTGCTGAGTAGTATGCTGGACAAATTTAGCTTGGTGCTAAGGCACAGTTCTTGTAAATGTGCATCGTTCCTTCCTTCTTTTCACTGAAATTAAGGAAGACTCACTAGCAACTGGACTCTGACCTGAAACAAGGGGCACAAGTGCCTTTGATGACTCATGACAGAATAAAGACAGTCACCGGCTGTGTGCTGAGCCGACTGTGGCACCCCAGGGAGAATTCACCTCAAGGAAGGATTTAAACAGGAGGAGAGTGTAAATGAGTGCCCATCATCCAGAAGAGATGGTACCCATGTGCTAACTGCTCCCATGAGCAGCTGTGCTGGGGCTGGGAATATCATGACAAAAAGAGGAACACCTCCTGTATAAATGAGGGATTTAGTATTCAAGTGAGGAGCTCTCAGTTTGGCAGGAATGTCTCTTATTTGCTGTTTAATTTTCACTCATTGTGAAAACTGGAAGTGAAAACATTGTTCAAGATACGATTAACATACACAGTTAATGCGAGTAACAATGCTGACGTGCAATTGCTTTAGAAATAGCGTCTCAGCATCACTGAATTTTTAAAAACAGTTCTAACATTTTTGGTTTGAGCTTTTTTTTGTAAGTGTATCTAACACAGGCTGATGCTGTTTGATGGTTTTATTATTGTATATGTATTTATAGGATGAAGAAACATAACATTCACTGTAAAGCTCTTTACCGTATGCAAAACATTCCAGAATTTCCTGTTTTAAAATAACAAAGCAAACATTTGAAAAGTTAGAATGAGACACCAAAGGTACAAAGCATTTGAGTACTAAAGCTAGCAAGATGAAAATTAACTCCTTACCATTCTGAACATCCAAAACATGATGCTTATCCAGTGTCCAGCCACCCATGTTGGAGGCATCCAGTTCATAACCCTGCAAAATGGCAGTCCGCTTTTCCCAGAGAGTTAGATCCAAGCAAGACTCATATTCATATCCTACAGACACTGAAATAACAGTAAATTTCCTCATTAAGGATAGGATCTCGTTCAGAAGAGCTTAAAGAATGTAATTTCCTTAAACTACACACGTTCTTCTGCTCTCCCAGGCTACCTGAAAATCCCCATGGCTTCCTTAGATGTAAGAAAATACTAAACAGATTCCAAAATCCTTTAAAAATCAATCTTGGGTTATTAAAATAATTTCAGCTATTATAAGTGGATTAGGATGGGTACAGACCAAAGTAATTTTGTGAAAGTCATTTGTGAAGTACACCACAATGTTATTGTGCTCTGAAGTACAAGAAGCGTGCAGACTAAACACCATACTGAGGCTGAGGACGACTTCATTGGGGAGAACTAGAATTGAAAAATGACTGTGGTTTCTTTTTCCTTTTAAAGGAAATTATTTCATATAATTCAAAGTTTAGATTAGTATTTTTAATACATTTTAATATCTATTGTTATTTCTAATCTTAAATTGCTGAACATTTTCTACTTAATGGACACAAGTAATTTGAGATGTGCTTCCCTATTTTTAGGACAATAGTAAAAATGCAGAAAACCTCCATAACACACATACCAACAGCTTCAGATAATCCATAGACTCTCTGGTTGTATGCATCAGTTTTATCCCAAATGAAAGTGTAAGCCAGATTTGGGGATGCAGGGAACCACTTTTGGAAAAGTCTTCCCACCACTGCCACCATAAGATGAACCTTCATTAAATTAAATGGTATAACAGATTGGGTCATAGTAATCTTCAGGACAGATTTATATCCTGCAGCCCTGGAGCTTAAGTATGATAACTTCAAATCGGTTCCTGGTATTGTCGTTTCTTCATGAAGCACCTATGCATTGGTAAGAAAAAAATACAGTACTTGAATGATTTTGAAATTAAACAGAACAATGCAGCTATCATAAAAGGAGGCCTGAGATAATGCCACCTGACAATCCATTAAGAAATATCATCTAAATCCAGGCCTTATTTAATAATGTAAAAAATACATACACAACAACTTTTCATCTTTTTTTTTTTCTGAAGTCTAAATTATTTGTTATACCAAAGTTGCTAAGTTGATACTTTCTGCTGAAGGATTTCAAAGGTCTCTCCTTTATTTTTATGGGGGGAAGGAAGCACCCAGGAGAGGGAAAACATACCCAATTGCTTTTTCCAAAAGAGGCAAAAAAAAAGTAATCTTTCATCTAAATCAAAATAGCCCCTTCTTATGCTGCCACCCATGTCCCAGCTACGGATACATACTAAAGGCTGCAGAGCCTCTAAGCACTGCAAAGCTTGGATTTGGGTTGGGATGTCTCAATTGCTCCTTTAGGAGCAGGAAGGACTTTAAGGTGGTTTATTATTTGCATTACCTGTGGATTGTAAATACTTTGGACTAGAGCATTCTTCCATTTATTTTGAAGATGGATAAGTAGGATGCCTCAGGGAAAGCTTTTCCATATTTCCTGATCAATATTCAGTATTCAGATATCAGCTCACCACTTTCTCATTTCAAAGAGGTGCAACGATTCAATCTGATTTTAAAAGGTTCCTCCCCTCCTCTACCTTGTCTCTTCCTCTGAGCTGAGGAGCTTTCGTGGGTGATGGATGGACATGAAAGGTTTCTGTGTAATGTGGATGAAGACAGCCTATACTGTCCTATACCTCAGTGAAGATATAAACACTGACAGCCAGCACTTCAGGTGAACAGCTACCAAGTATCCCAGCTTATTGAAATAAAAAAAAAAAGTAAAAAAACCCCTATCCAGACACATCTATAAAAGTAATGTTTCTCTGATGGGAAGAGAGGGCAAAGGATGCTGAAGCACAAGCCCAGAGCCTTGGTGGTGTCAAAGGAGCACTCTTGGGGAAGTAAATTTGGAAAGCTTTATTTTACTTTCCTGTCTCCTAGTCCTAAAGCCTGAAGACCACATACTAATTAATATTAGTGGAAAGCAGACTTCAGGGAGAGCACTGTCACAAGTACTAGGCTTGAGATGTCAGTGGGATCAAAAGCTGGCTATAAACAAGCACTAACCTCTCTATGCTAGAGAAATCCTTGGGCACTGCTTTTAAACAATTACTGCCTGTGCTGAATAGGGTCAAATAATGTGGTTTATGTTCTTGATGAGGGCAACAGGTGCTTCAACATCCTCTACATTAGCAATTTCGCTGGTTTATAAAGAACAATTTATATGGTATTAATTGTATCTCTATCTCCTTCCCAATAATAGTAACAAAAAATCAGAAATAGTATGCTGACTCATTATCTGGCATGAGTGGTTATTTACATCTGATATATGTAGACATAAAACTTCTCAAGTAAGACTTTAACAGAGCTGTAGGAGGTAAAGGAGGAATTGGAAGATACTAGAAGAATGAAATTCATACTTATAAATTCTTAATTCTTAATCTTCAAATGTTTCTTTTTTCCCCATCGCTGAGAAGAAATGACAAGCAGTACCATTACTTGCAAGGAGGTGAGAGTGGCATCATTTCTGTTTGCAAATCTAGTCTGCTCTCTCTCAGCCTGATATACGCACAGCATCTGAGCCAGAGAACAAGCAAAGCTTCTTTACACAAACAGCCTCTTCTTCTCTACAGATAAGAGTGATTGTGAACTTATTCCATTTCGAAGACTTTGAAGGAAAAATATAAACCACCCAGGAACAAAAGACAAATTCCTCCTCAAGACATCAGCAGGACTGTCATATACTGCAAAATAAAACTAGTCTAACAGATGGAGGTCTCTGTAAGCAAGAGGAGAAAAAGAAATAATACGCTTGTAATAGGACGCAATTTAATAGACTTCACTGGTCTCCTGTTACGGCCATTGCTTCTTTTACAACTGCAACTGTGGAAGAGCAGTGTTAAACACTTAGGTGGTCTTCCAGTACTCTTGGCTGAGATAACAGGCAATAGAGGACACCTTGAAGTTTCAATTTCCAAGAAATTCCACTGTGTATTTGGATTACTATCAAATTAGAAACTAGGACACGCATGCAGTTCTCAGCGAGGTTTAAAACAAAACCCAAATCCCTATTATTAGTTTCTGCAGAAGCCTCAAATATCTGCTCAAGATCTGTCTTATAGCTTCCTTTTTTCCATAAAATATCCCCCATAGTAACTTATTTTCTTCGGAACTTCAGAAATGTAGAGGTAAGGTGGGGCAATTCAATCTCTCTCCCGGAATCAAGCATTACAAAGAGAACTAAACAGCTTAACATTCATCTGAGAACTTAAATCATCAGGCACAGCAGCGAACAGCCTATGGGAGCCATGACAACACATCAATTATAAAGCAATCAGGAAAGTCCCTGGATATAAAAGTCACACCAGGAATCTCCCAGACATCCAAGCTGTCTGTACTTTAGCTTTCCCAGGTACAGTATCAAACTACCTTCAGAAAGGCTGATACCCTAGGAGTATCAGGGTATTCAAAGAGTTATAGCCCAACCACCAAATTCTAATAGTTGACATTTTTTTTTATGGATGATCAAACTTCTTGGGAGGACAACCATGAAATATTTAACCTATGGGACTGAGATAAGGGTCACCTCAGTTTTCAGAATGACAGTTTGTTGTCCTGACAGTTCAGCTAGTGTCTGAGTCACATAAATCGTGCAGGGCTCTCATCTCTCCCGGCCAGCAGGACTAAAGCTGTTCAGGCTCTGGAATGTTTTCCTGCTCCAAAATATAATATGATTCAAGTGACAAGCTCTGACAGAATTAAGAACCCTGATTAAGTAATTTAATCCAATTAGGGAGAAAAATGCCTGCTGTACTGCTGTGGTATTTCTTGGCAAAATGAGCAACTTCAATAGAGGGTCTGAGAACAAATTTCACAAATGAGTGCAAACTTCAGTCGTAATGTCAGAAAAAAGTTCTTTGCAGAGAAGTAACAGCTGAGCTGTTGCATTAAAATATAACATCATCTCAGTTTGAGAGAGGTAAAGATGGCATTTTTAGATACAGCTATAGCTCGGCACCTACTGCTATTACACAAAGGTTGAGACCAAGGAGTACAAAAATTATAGTTCTTCAAGTAGAAGATGAAACTGCTCATTTCAAGATGGAAAAATCTTTTCCTTCTAAAAAAAGAGTTCCCCTAGAATTGAGGTTCTTAAATGAACTTATAAAGAAATAACCTTGAGTTAACAATGTAAAGCAAGGAGAAATCAAAAGGGAAAAATACTTTTTCTTTCTTCCCTACACTTAAAACATTGCTGAGATACCACAGAGAAGAGGAACAGGAAAAAGACATGGGCATATAGGAAGCTAAAAATGTGTTCATAAAAGAATAAATCAAGACGCGTATATAATGCTTCAAACAGAAAGCAAGACAAAAGAAAGTGCGCTGGAAAACAAAGGAAGCATAAATCTGGCTTTAAAAGTAATCTCCATTTTTTTCTCAGTACAAACCTGAAGTTCTGGAGATTTTAGCTAAGTGAAA
Source organism: Psittacus erithacus (assembly GCA_009867235.2). Lineage (NCBI taxonomy): Eukaryota > Metazoa > Chordata > Aves > Psittaciformes > Psittacidae > Psittacus > Psittacus erithacus. Next base: position 140,103 of record WYDI02183706.1, on the reverse strand, counting down.
CTACAATGTAGCATGCATGTAATACTGGAACACCTAGACATCCTATTACACTTCATGCTTAAATGATACTAGAGGTAATTTATTTGCTGAAAAGCTGGGCACCCTGAAGTTACAAACAATCATTTTATTAAGTCACTGAGGCCCATATTTTATTCCGAATTCTTCTGATTAAATGATTTTTGCCTCCTGCTGTATAGTATTGCCAGTTGTGAGAGAATCAGGGGAGGGGAACCTCAAACACATAATAGGAAGGAAAACTTTCCTGTTTTCATTCTCCCACACACCTGAGGTGATGGAAACAAGCTGCTCAGAGCCTGCAGAAGGCATCTTGCAAGTGCACATAACAGCGGATAACAGAAGTTCAGGAGAATGAAAGCCTCAAAAACTCAGTTTCAGAATTGCTCATTGTGACTTACATGTGGGTTTCTGCCAGACCACACTGCAATATGTGGCAAACAGATATTTATTACATTAGGAAAAAGACAGCAACAATATTACCTAACACATATAAGCAGCTTCAGCTTAACCTGATCTCCCTCATCTGTATGCAGTTTACTGCCTTGTTCCACACTGATTAATCTCAGCTAGTTAGGTCTAGGCAGAGCATGCTAACTTACAATTAAAAGTAGATAAAGTAATGCCTAAGTAGTCCAAATTTAGTTAACATGTTATTTATTATCATCCCTCTTGAGTAATGATTGGTTGGGTCTGTGGTCACCCTTTACCCACTGCATTTGTTCTTTCCCCTTGCTTGCCTTTTTTCATTTTCTTTTGTGCTGCTTCTTTGGTACAGACTTAATTCCCACTCTGATCAATTTGGGATTCATAAGCCACTAAGTACATTCTTTTGGAAACATTATCTCCAGGGGATGATGAGGCACTTCAAGGGATGATGGTTATAGCAGCACATCATTTTCTCCCGTAGTATGTGACAGTGAGTGCTGTCACACCACACAAACAGGGTGAGTAGTACTGACTGAAGGAACATGGGGAACAGTTTCTTTCTCTGTGCCTTCCTGCAGTCTCCCACATTTTAAGCCAGTACCGTTCTTTCTTTATGAAAACATCTATAGCTCCTTCTAAGCTGAACATACAGCTTTGAATGGAGTCTAGCTCTGTCCATCTTTTATCAGGGTAGTGATGTTTTTTTGAAGACAGACAATTGTGCATTATGTGTTTCTGAGAGGAACATAACCCTAAAAGGATACCCTAAAGGCACAGCTGTGCAGCTCCCACTTACCGAAGCAGGGGATTGTGTGTGTGATGAGCAAAATATATAGAAAAAAATACTCCTTGATGTTTTTCTTTTTTACACAGTACTGGAACCAGATTTTTGCATACATAATGACAGTCCTATTTTTACCTCATCATAAATGACGCATCAACACCAACTGCCTAGAATCCAGTGAGAACACCATCTTTCCTTCCAGCTGGTTTTCTACGGAAATCAAATTGACCCAGCAGTCCTGCCTGTCAGACCTTCCACCTCACCACTTCTGAACCTGGCCGCCATTTCAACCACATTAGAAATAACAGTAGAAAGCTTTAAAGATAGTTCAATTTCTGAAGGGTTTGCACAAAAAAGGGTTCAGGAAGGGAAGGAATAGGCAAGTTGGTTCTCCCATGAGAACAAAAAAGACTGAATGCAGTCCACAGGGGAAGAACTAGATGTGGCAGATAGCTGGAATTATAGCAATGAGTGGGAATTGGTAGAAATCCAGACTTCATTAGTCCTGCTGCTCATGAAATGACTTGTTTTCGTAGACCTTACAAGTGTTTTTTGAAAATATTTATTTTCTGACATTCTTCTATTACTAGTTTTTCTCTTGATTTACACACCGTCTCAGCCATTTTCCATCACTTCAGGAACTGAAGCTATCATCTGCCACAGAAACAAGTAAATCAGCTGTTTTTTCAGCGGACTGTTTTTTTGCAAGTACTTTCTTTTAATTGACTTGCAACTATCAAAGGCACAGAAATGATAGCAAGGATAAAAGCAACAATTTTCTAGCACAGTCTAGATTTGCCTGAGAGTTTAGTTGTAATTTTTTTACATCTTTACTTTAAACCTGTTCCTACCATGAACTGCTTAATGATTTTGAGAGCTTTAAGAGCTCTGCAGGAAAACATTTGAATACATGTTCTATGTTTCCCTTGCAGAGGCAAGCACATTTCTTGGTGAACAGGAAAAAAAGAGTGCCCCATGGAATTATGACACTATGAAGGTAGGGGAGAGAAAAAGAAAGAGAAAAGAGAGAGAGGGAAAGGAGAGGAAAAGAAAGAGGGGGGCAGAAAGAGTGCTGCTTCACTAAGAAAATCAGTAGTTTATAGTTTTTTTAAATCAGAAATCAGTGAGATAAATATTACTTGTTGAAATGCAGATCTGCTTTAGGAGCTGAGGAAGACAGCATTAGTGATTAGTTATTTGAGCTAGAGAAATAATACACCTATGTCGGAGTAAAAACATTCCAGCCACAGCTTTTTCCATTAAAAGCAACATTTTGTTGTGAAGTCTTACTTTTGATATTACAAGCTCTGAAGAAGTTGATTAGCACACATGCTCATTGGTTTATAAGCCTGTTCCCAGTGTCACAGAAAGTTCTTTTGGTTTATAAAAATCTGAATGTCATACTATTTATTAGGACTAAACAGATAAATGGAACTGTTTGAGTCTTTCAGACATAGTGGAAAAATACCCCTGATTTTCACTTTCTGAGGTGCACTTCTAAGAGGACAGTTAAAAAAAAGAAGATGTACTAAAGTGTGTCCATTTTGATGGGCCAGTGCCTGGTTGCTGAAGACATTCTTTAAATTAAATGATGAAAACATGCAAACAAATACAAATAAAAAAACAGATGCTGCTGTACACCAAGCTTTCTTACTTCAGTTCTTTACTGTAAGGGTGGTGAGGCACTGGAATGGGTTGCCCAGGGAAGCAGTGAATGCTCCATCCCTGGCGGTGTTCAAGACCAGGTTGGACAGAGCCTTGGGTGACATGGTTTAGTGTGAGGTGTCCCTGCCCATTGCAGGGGTTTTGAAACTTGATGATCTTAAGGTCCTTTCCAACCCTAACTATTCTATGATTCTATGATTTTTTTTTTAAATCATCCCACAGAATAAATAAATTGAAAACAATCACGTTGCAAATTCTTAGCACTCAGCATTATTTATTTTAAACAGTAGTTTTCACTCTTTTCATTATGGTTGCTTAATACTAGCCTGTGACAAGATGCTATTTATTTGAAGCACACTTTACCTGTGTCTCTGGGATGACAGGACTATCTTCAGGAGAAATTCTAAAGAAGGTGGATAAAGGTGATGACACGATAACAGGGTTTGGCCTTACAAATCCACTCAGATCACAACTAGGAATGTCGTTCTCTTCCTTCTTCATAACCAGGGTATCCATGACATAAAAGACATTCCAGGGAATCCATACTGTGTGATACTGTGTCAGGAATGGTGATCGCTCAAACACCAGTGTCAGAGAGGCACCACCATTCGCTACCAAGTCAAACCTAGGGTAAAAAACCAATAGGGCTAGCCAGTAAGCAAATTCCCAAAGCCATCCACAGACACGATTTTACAGATTGATTCTTCATTCTACTGCACTGCTCTGAAGGCAGAATGACTCTACTGGGAATAATGGAGAAATCAATTAAATTATATTACATAATACTGCATTAAAAGAATGGAGAGTTTGGGATGCTGCATTTAAATTAAGCAAGCCCTTCTACTTGTAAAGTATATAATCAGCATGTTTTATATTTGAAGAATGTAAAAAGTATAACTTTAGCCAATCACTTTGTTCATGACTTTTGTTTCCATTATTTCATTATTACCATCTTATTTTTACAAGCAGTTCTTCAGTAATGCTTTCACTGTCTTTATGACTTAGAAGTGCTTCAAAGGGAACTTACATTCCATCTTGGCGAGTTATTGTATATCCATAGTCTGGGTAGTGTAGAAATGAGACATTTACTCCAATAAGTGGCGTTCCATCAGCAGTTAATACTTGGCCTCTTATGACGGATGCAAGACTGTGAAAAAGATGCAGGATCAAATTACAAATTAGCTTTTATCATTTTCTTTTGAATGAGCAAGAGCTAGCAAAGTGAACCTACCCCCTCCCATGGTATCTGTTACCATTCAAAGAATATTTCTGAGACTCTAACTCTTTTATGAGTTCACATAATTTGCACTGTATAAACAAATGCCTCAAAATCTACAGATAATAATTTAGCTTCATTACTGTAGCTTTTACTTCGGTTCATTTTGTCTGTACTGAATTCCTAAGACCAGAAATTCACTTAAGAATTTTAAGAACTTATAAGCTCTAGATGTTCCCACTGTAAGTCATACCTCTGGCAGACTCTTAGAGAAAAATGTACTTTTCAATTAGTATCAAAGCAATCTGTAAAACTGCAGGGACTATGAAGTACAAAATTTAAAAGAGCAATAAGGAACACTGGTGCAACAACTTTTAATCAACTGCTGTGCCCAAACACATTAATGCTGTTAAATTACTGCAAACGCTGTAGTTCTAGTGTAAATCATCTTCCTTCACTCAGTGAGATCCCAGACACCTGCTTCCTGTTACTGGTTTATTTTCAGGTCATTACTGCTTCGTAGAGCACCAGTCAAATAGTTTATGCAATTTTACTGTCATGCACTTAACAGTTCTATTACATTAATTCATAATTTGTATTATTTAGTGAGCTCAGTTTAAAAAGTGCAGCTTTGCTTTTCCTTCTGAAGTGTTTTCATTGCTTTGATATATTTCCAACTGTGCTAGCCCAAATCAACTGGTTAAATAAAGATTTATTTAATCATTAATAAAGTGCCCTGATAGAATACAGGTACTAAGCACAGCAAATACCTTCTGTAACCTACTAGCTTTGGCAATTTGAATTTTGCAGGAAATGAGATAAAAAAATAAACATATTATAAGAAAAGGTCTCTGCTGAAGGTCCATGCCATGAATTTCGCAATTGGAGTGGATCTTTTCCAAACGGGAATCTCTCACTCCTCAATTTCTTTTGTATTCATGAGTAAATGATAATTCATACTCACCTTTTATTAAAAGGACTTTCCCCAGGTATGACGTGAGTGCTGTCTGCTCCAATGAGAAAACTGATCCGGTCATAAAACGCTTTGGCGGCTTGCTGAGATGGAGACTGTTGGCTTTGGCTGATAATATCTTGGGGATCAGGTAGTCCACGACAATAAGGTTGGTTTTGGCAAGAACTCTGCAAACAGCAGTCAGGATCCATACAGTCAACCAGCCCATCTGTCAGCAGAAAGTCACAGAAATGAACAAACTCTTCCTCCTGCCCCTTTGCATGTCAATGAGCCAGCCAGCAGAGAGATTAAAAAAACTAATTAGTACGAAAGAATACTAATAATTAAAATTTTAATGAATTCACTTTCAATCAAGGGAAGAGAGTTTACTTCCACTGAGTTCTTAAACTCAGTGGAAATCTGCATAAGCTGAAATATACTCGGCATCATGTATTTGACACTTTTCTGAAAATATGTTGAACAAACCAGAAAATGAAGGTGCTCAGGCTCTGCATACACTGTTAACTTATAAATATTAAAAACTTAGGTGGGTCTAAGTAGCTTTTATCTGAGGTTATTTGGCTTGCTAGAGAAAAGAAACAAGTAACTCCCACTCTGCTGTGATCCTGAAGTTTTTTAGCATACATATGCTGCAAGTAGCTTTAAATATTTCACAACATTTATCAGGGTGGATTCCTTTACACCTTGGCAGAAAGATTCTGTTGCTAGTGGCAAAGGCAATTTCCACAACTATTTTGCATGAAAATGTATGAGAGAGCAAAATCTGTATTTAACATTTAGATTTTATTCGGAATAAACTGATGAGGAATGCTGGCCACTATAAACAAGATTTAAACACACGGGTGCTTTTATGCTTATGTACTGAAATATTCACATATAAGGAGCATTAGATCTGTCACATCACTGGAAATCTAATTTGGTGAAATATTAAAATCAAGATCAAATTGGCAACTACTAATTTGTTGTAAGTAAAGTCATAAGGAAAATGAGCCTGGAAATGTCAGCTACGGAAAATTTCTAGATGAATGTAATATGGTATCAGATAGCTGATAATTGTTTCCCCAAAAGAACAGCAAGACTGAAATAGCTCAAACATTTTATTATTCCATTAGATTAGAGGGAAAGCTTGTTTGCTGCACTACACTGAAAAATATACCAATGTAGTACTCAAAGGAAGCCCAGAACTGCTTCTCTCACAAAAGAACCTAGCTTTAGAATAAAACTTCTTTCCGAAGGGAAAAATATCATGCACTTTTGTTCAATTATATGTTGAAAGAGTGTAAGTAAACAGAGATCTTCTAAAGGTACTCCTCTAAGTATTGCTGTGCTATGTGGATCAGTTAGAGGATTGGCAAAATAGTAAAGAACTGGGATTTCTATTATTTTGTGCATTGAAAATTCTTATTTAACTCAGCTGACATTGAAGTCAGTTCAGGAAGAATAAAAGGGATGAAAAAGTCACCATTAAGTAGATAAAAGTTTAAACTTTAAGAGAAAGAAAAGAACATTGATTTTTCCTGGAATAAGGATATGCCAGAAGGCTGTGTTGCCATTCAGATAGACCTCGACAGACTGGAGAAATCAGCTGACATGAACCTCATGGAGTTCAATAAACAGAAGTGCAAAGTTCACCTGAGGAGAAATAACTCCATGCACCAATACGTGCCGGGGGGCAACTGGCTGCAAGGTAGCTTTGTGCAGAAGACCCTGGGAGTCCTGGTGGACACCAAATTGAACATCAGGCAAGCAACATGCCCTTGCAGCAAAGAAGGTGCCAGTGACATCTTGGGCTGCATTAAGAGCAGCCTCAGCACTGGGGAAGCCACATCTGGAGCGTCTTGCATGCAGGCAGGCTTTCCAGAGGCACAGAGTCACAGACATACTGGAGAAAGCTCAGTGAAGGGCCATGAAGTATTTAAGGGCTTGACACATCTCTCCTATGAGGAAAGGCTGAGAAAGCACAGTGTTCAGCCTGGAGAAAAGAAGGCTTTTGGAGGGGAAGCTTATCCATGTGTACAGATACCTAATGGGAGGGTGCAAAAAAGACTGCCTTTCAGGGTGCCCAAAGAAAGAACAGACTGAAACACAGGAAATTCTGTCTAAACATCAGGAAAACATTTTTTTACTGTGAAAGTGGTCTGACACCGTAACGGGCTGTCCAGGGAAGTTTTGGAGTGTCTATCCTTAGAGATCCTCAAAACCCAACTGGACACAGCCCTAAGCCACATACTCTAGTTGGCCCAGCTCTAAGCAGGGGGTGGGACTAGATGATTCCAGAGGTGTTTCCAGCCTCAAATAGTCTGACTCTTGTGATTTTCTAGTCTCGTTCTTGCACAATACGAAACCCTTTCCTAGCTGAAGTACTGATCTCCCTTGCTGGTCAGGCTCTAGAAGCCTGGATCAGTGACAAAGCTGGGGGTACACATGGTTAAAAGCATGGTTTGGGGGTTTTATATCTCTGCATGGTCTCCCAGGAAATATCTGGTGCAGTTGCCAAAGAAATGCTCAAATTCCTTCATTCATCTTTGTTAGTTTATAAAAAGGAAATGTATATCTGGAGTATAGTCTGCAGGTCATAAAACTGCATGAGATTGACACCTTCTGAACTAATCAGCTGGAAATGCATTTTTACAAGCCTCTCTGCTAACATCAATCAGAGAAAGAATCTCATTTTCACCAGCCAAGATACAGGGATATGCTGTTTGTTATTTTTCTGTGGAGTTCATCAGTAACTTGCCCAGGCGAGTGACGGATGGTTATGAATCTGGCTCCTTATAACTTGAGAAAACATTTTTCATTCTTTCTCTGTACTTATGTGGCTAGAGCTATCTAGTACCACTAAGCTGAGTACTCTATTGCACTGTGTGAAGCAGAGTAAAATTTCCTTTCCAAAATGGCTTTGCAAAATTATTGATGAATTTGTTTAGCCTGAAAAGTATGAGGCTTAGCTCAATACTAGCTTATCAGTTATAGCACTCAAATGTGATAGTGAAATTATAAAGAAAATAGAAACTCCTACAGCCAACTGGACAATCATTATGAGTCTCAGAAGGCTATTTATACTATTTTATGTAAGTGGTTATTCTATATGCAGAAGATGTAATGACTACATTATTGTTTTCTTCCTCAAAAGCTACACTCTAGCTGTAAAAATCTTGACTAACGTTATTATAAAATGCACAGAATTGCAAAGGAGCATGGCCTGTTGATCAGGTTGCTTGGAGAGACTAATAAAACCACCAAAACATTAGATGAGAGGAGTCAAGACAGAGATAAGATGTATCAGTGAGCATGTTTGCTTTTGAATGGAATTTAAAAGGCTTATATAAAACTGCTGAAGGAAGAAACCTTGGGGGACAAAATAAGTCCTGAGCACAAGTTTTGCCAAGTGTCAAGCGGAGATTGTGACCAAGGACTTACATAAATCACACTGTTGCCAAATAAGTGATTATATATTTAGGTGACAGAAAATCTCCATGAAGTGAAATTCACTGCCTGCATAAGGAGAACATAGTTTTGAGTTAGGTTCCTGGTCATCCCACCAGGATGGTTTTGGTGGTTGTGGCACACTAAGGCAAGAGGCTAGAAAGGACAGAGAACTGCATTAAGAAATCTCAGTTAACCTCACATAGCTCAATTATACAACAGGCTACAATGAACAGACTCAATTATAGACACCAAAAATGATTGCCTTTAGGAGCAGCTGGTTGGAAAAGCCACAAAAGCAGAAAAAGTGCATGTTTTATTCCTAAGCAGTGCACAAGCTCCTTGTTCAATGTTACTATTGCAGTATCTCTATAAGCCATACCTACACCTTACTCAAATTCAACATTCCTGCTGGAGTGAAGAAGCCTAAAATATAAAGTGTTGGGCTCTAAATAAGCTGACACTCTAAAAGAAATTGTTGAGTCACCGTGGATAAATACTGTGGATATCAACCCAGCACTCTCCACAAACCACAGATGCAAACAAAAAGGTGAAGAATAATGGGAAGAGCTGGAGCACAAACCAGGGAACATGATCATGCCACTGTATCAATCCTAATCAAAGTACAAAGCGCCTGGAATTTCCTGAGTTTGGGTTATCTTTGTACTAAGTAACCCTTTTGACATTCAAAACGTTCTGTGGCAGTAATTTCCTACTTTAATTAGCAGCCTAATAGTACACCAAAGAAAATATAAGTTCACAGTTGTCCTATTACATTCTTTTGCTAAGCATTTGCCACTATGCAAGTCATCCTTAAGGAGAAAAGAAATGATCCGCAAGACTCCCAGAAATCTGCATTAAAAGGCAGATGAGTAATAATCATCCCATCATGTGTCAATGGTATCTAGAAGGGAAAATGATCAAGTATGCCTTGATGTCATTAGCATTTCCTATCGAGAATATTCCCATTGAGGTCCTTGGGATGCTCATGTTCACAGAATTTGAACAGTCAGTCCCTGAAAGAGCTAAGAATCAAAGGAACAGCAGACATTGCTAATAATTAATAATATTACTATATTAAATAGATTTTATCCAGTGTAGGATGAAACATAAACATTAACCACAGCTTATCAATTAGCTAACAACCGAGATAACTTTAATTACATAACCACTGACCCTGGTTCGAAGTAAATCACACTACCTGCAGTCATGGTATAAAAGCAGCATAACTGCTCAGATAACCTAATCTCCCACAATACACAAAGACAGCAGAGGCATCCTTGTGCCATTCCCTGCAGCTGTCTGGAATTTGAATGGCTTGCTCGGGAGATTAGTAGGCTGACTGCAGGTACACTTGGAAAGGGAAGAAACACTACTTCTCTTTCCAGGTGGGTTTCTGGCAAAAAAGACTTTCTTTTCCCAGTTTTGTTTGGTATGCTTCCAGTTTTTAATTTAATTTAATTGGTATAATTTAACCCTTTTGCCCTGCCACTAGTCAAAGACTGACATGAATATGCTCTGTACTGAAGCATATGAATTAAACTAAGGTCTACTGAAAGAGAAATGCCAGTGACAAATGGCATTACATAGGGTCAGTCATGGTAAAGCAACCATTTGGCCAATCCCTTCCTCATACATAGACCCTTGATGTATGTAAAGGAAATAGTGAAAAAATTTGAGAGAAATAAGTAACAAAATACCAGTATTAAAATTTTTTTTTCAGTATTGTTCTTTCTGCTTGAACTTTAAGTCATCCTGTTTGATCCTTCTGCTCCAGTTCCTTGTTCCTTTACCCCTTTTCCTCACAAACAGGTATTATTGTTCTCAGTCTGAAGGAGCATCTTCTTTTCCCTTGTTCTCGTTTTGTTCACTCCTGTTCACATTGCTCCTTCTTCCTTCCACTGTTCTGTTACCTGCTCTTGACACTTCCTCTGATATGTCACATCTTTCTATTATCTTTAACGTTTACTGAATTTGTTTTAGTCTATCACTGGACTTTCAACACTTTTCCCCTACACAATCTATTTTTTCCTCCATGTTGTTCATGTGTTAACCTAGTTTCTTCCCCTCTTTGCTTTTTCTCTTCTCATGCTTGCAGATTTCTCTTTCTTCCTTATGTTTAAAATCTCCCGGCCCACCTGAACTGAATTCCCCAAACAGCATATCCCTGCATGGAAATGCTGTGGCTAATCGTTCCACTTGCTCCCTTCCTACATGCAGAAATTCAGCTATTCAGCTTCACACTAGCTCAGATTGCATATATCAGATTGCATCAAATTCTTTAGGCCCCTGAAAGTGCAAAGCTGATTCAAAAAATACAGTATGCAAAAATCAAACAGTATGTAAAGCAATAAACAGCAGCAGTGTTTTAACTGTGTTATTTATTTTCCTCAAGAAGTAAATGTTACTGTTATTTATAGTTTCTGATGTCTGAGATCCCAACTGCAGTTGGGATGTGAGAACATAAAGCCAATCAGCAATGGCAAAGGCAAACGCATCCCAAAGCTGAAAAACAAAGTCACAGATGACTTTATCATCATCCAGAAGCCCTACTGGAGTTTCTTGTCTCTGCTCTGAATCTGAAGGTGCTAAACAAAAAGAGTTGATGTGAGAAGGGGAAGAAAGACAGACAATAAAAGCATTATGCTGATCTAATATTTGACCGCATTCACATTTAATCTTGTTTTTGTGTGGGGTTTCTTGTGTGATTCTGGAGTCATGCCAAAGTAAGTCCCTCTACCTTTCCCACCCTGCAACAGTCATAGCACATGGAGCCCTTGAGTTAACACTCCTGCCTTCATCTTGCTGCAGACTGTTACCTGTCACCTGAATGACAGACTGCAGAAAAGCAAGCCAAATAAAACCAAACCAAACCCCAAAACTTCTGGAAGCATCCTGTCAGTTATCTGAGCGTTCACAGGCTACGGAGGGATAAGATCTCTGTAGACTGGGCAACCAATTTTTTCTAGCAATAGTATCATAGGTCAAAACATAAACTCCCTGTTTGGCCTTTTCTCTTTGGATAATTTCCTTGTGAGGTCACTGAAAATTTGAAGTCCTTTCTTTTCTTCCCTTCCACTACAGTTCACTGAATTGAGACTATGATTTATTCCAGTATAAAAGAACACTGCAGGGAAACTAAGGTGTCACCCATCATTTTCTAAGTACATATCTCACCTGTCATAAGCAGCTTGAAAGGCTTTGCTGATATGCCATATAAAAGCATTGAATACTGCAGCATATTCTTACAGAGAGAGGAGCTAGTAAAATGCATGTATGGCTCTCATAGCAGTATTTAATCGCCAGACTGCAATATCTCCATTCCTCAACAGGTTCTCCTCAGTGTTAGAGATCCAGTTGTTATATCTTACCTCCTTCGTTGTCCTTACTGTCAGTGCAGAGAGTTTCCATGGCCACGTCACAGCCTGCTCCTCTCCATCCTGGCTGGCAGACACAGTGCCAGCCATTTTGGTCCAGCGTGCACCTCCCATTGCTGTTGCACAAGCCAGGGCAGCCCTCTGTTGAAACAGACAAAGAAGAAAAATCACAAGTGATTTAAAGATTGCAATTTTATAAAAAGAAATAAAAAATACAAACAAGGGACACTTACTGGGAACAGGCCTTAAGAACAGCACAAATACTGTAATTGCACATGGAGTGGAACAGCAACATTACCTGGGGAATGTAATTCTTAACAAAGTGGCATCTTTGATTGGCCTGACACTTGAGACACCACTTACCTGTACAGGCAGGAAATAAATGCACCAATCCTCTAAATACCTGCAGGCCAGGTTTGGTTTTTAATTTTTTAAATTTTTTTTTCTTTGGCAAAGTAACAAGAGATGAGTGCATAGTGCAAACACAGCTCTGTAGAACGAGACATTTTTCTGTGCTCATAGAATAGATCATTATTTGCTTTATGCAGTATTGGTTACTTACTGGCACAAACGTTTAAGCTCCCTGTTACTATGAACAAATCCCTCCAAATTCTTAAGTAGGAAAATGGGTATGATTTTAGTCATGTAACAAAAGAAAACGTTAACTTTATCTGGTCTCAGAGTTGCCGTATATTCATGTGAAATTACAGTGCGCTAAATAACTGCACAAAGTATAGGCCAGTTTTAATGACTATACTTTATGCCAAAAATACATTCCTTTCCACAGAATAAGCAAAGCCCAGGAAATAGTGAAGCAGCTTAGCATCTATTCTAACAAACACTAGGATTCAGGCTGCATACGGATGGGACAGGACCAACAGGATTTCCAACTAAATGTAATAGCTGTGCGTATTTGATTACTTAGGACGGACAAAATGAAATACCATAAGGACCACAATAAAACATTGATAGACTGAACAAAAACACGGTAGTGACGTGCTTCAAGACAGATAGCAGAAAGTGATTTTTTGTGACAATCTCCCTAAGGCTTTTGTGCTGTTACCTTTATATCCTATCTTGTCTGCTTTTATGGCCAAGGAGGGAAAATTTGGGAAACAATTAACATAATTTAATATATCCAAAATCGATAATTGTTTTCAGTCTAACATTGCATTAAAAAAACAGTATCTGTCACTTCTTAGTGATGAAATCTGGCATGCAGCCAACATGATCTGTATGAGGATGACGACACTATAAATATGTAGATTTTGGTGTTCCTTCTCTATGACTATGATAAGACACTGACAGAAGCAAGTACAGATATGGCACTAAATATCTTACAAGAAGGCGGCGACAAATCAGATAATTTTGGACACAACAATTTTCTGTAAACATTTATCCAAAAAGCCTAAAGTAACTGGCTAACCATTTCACTTTGTGGAACTACTGTCTTTGTGAACTAATCTACTGGCCCATTTTAATTAAGCTCAGTTGAGCTTAGAACAGTCTTTCAGAGGTAATAGTCTATTTTTAATTCTAAAAACTTTTGAATTTACTGACTTCTTTCAACCATGTAGCTCCAAATTACAAACATCTGCAGAAAAGAAGTTATAAAGGATGCTTAACTCTTGTCGAATTACTTAGAAGGCAGAGATCAGGAAAACCTTTTATGAGGAAGGATGATGATGCTACAGTTATGGATATTGTGCCATTATGTCAGACTGAGATCAGTCTTGCTACTTTTCAGACTCTGGTTGCTGATAGTACTCATTGATGAACTGAGAGCCGTTTTTTTCTTACTCTTTTATCTGTTAAATTTATGGAAGACTCACATATTTAATTGCAATACTGACAGAGTGTTTTAGGAGTCAGCTGGGTACACCCAAGACTCATTGTGTGAAGGCCTGGATATTGCCATGAATATTGTCATACTCTAATGAAAAAAAAAAACCAAAACCACAAATAAGGAATAAAAGATACTCAGGGAAAGAAGGGTAGGAATATTTCAAACATTCTCCTAAATCTATTTTTTCACCATAACTGAAGATACAAGAATCTTTGCTGTTTCATGTTAGGCTTTTGCATCCTTGAACTTTTTAATTGAAAATGCTGCATAGAGTAAACAAGCTTTTTTCTAACTTCATACAAAATACAAGTCATAATTTCCTATAGATTTTCTACATTCAGATAAAGAAAAGCTTAAAAGCCTGGGGTATTCTATTGATCTGTCTACATGTAAACACATACATATCTATAATTAATCTGTTCTTTAGAACTAATAACACTTGTTCTGTGACAAAAATATTGCTTTTCTTTGTTTCCTAAATGTTTACAGCTTTGTAGGTAGAAGTCCAATGACAAAACTAACAAAGATAAAGCACCAAACAGCAAATGAATACTATCTTCAGTTTTTGGTTCAAACAAAATCAATTACACATATACAGTTTGCATATAAATGTATAATCACTGATAGATTATTATTACATAACATAAGCAAGATTTCATTTTGAGATGAGCTGAAAGTCGTATGAGTTCAATCTATACTCCATGAAATGTACGTAAAAGAAGATTCTTTTGCCCAGACTAGTATGTTTGTAACTATATATTCATATAAAAAAAGTACATGTAGGTATAGGCATGTCATCAAAGAGCAAATATACAGTACCTTTCACTATCTTATCCAAATAGTGAGCTTGAGAATTAAAAAGAAAAAAAAAAACAGACAGACATTTCAGAAGTGTCACATAAAACAAGAATTGTTCAGAATTCACATGCAAATCAAGCAGGTGCACCTGAGAGAGAGGTCTTACATTACAAAATGAGAATGTATTTCAAAGCATTTAAAAATGCAAGAAATTGTCTTTTCAGCAAACATCATCATGATTCAATGAAAATATTTCAGAAAGGAGGCCTGCAGAAAAAAAAGAGAGATGCTGCCTTTCTGAGACTATGTTTTTCTTCTGGCTTCTCTTAACACGCTTTAATTTTTGCATATAACAAAAATATAATCAAAGCTAGTTAAAAAATCCAATTTTCAACCCAACATAAGAGTACTTAGCTTATGAGCTTTAACACACTGACCATACTGGAAGATCTTTTATTTCAGGTCACGTATGACTCTGACAGCATAACCAGCACACTATCTTAATTCCGACTGGATTAGAAGGAAGCTTTCTTCTGCTTCAGTTCAGCCACAGTTATTCTTCCCAGCACACACACTAAGTATGCAAATAAGTTCGAATATATATATGGGATGGAAGAGGGCACAGTAGGGTTAGTAGCGTGGTGATCCATTGCATTTGGAAAAAATGGGTTAAAATTAAACATAGGCTTTAGATGTATTAAAAAAAAAAATTAGTGTAAAAGAATAGCAAGACTTTTTTTTTTTTCAAGTTATGACACTTAAAATTTCACAAAAAACATTTGAGCAGCAGGCAGATAGATGAATGACAGACAGAGCACAAGACAGATTTAAAGCAGCAGGCCCTACTTTTAATACACAAAACACAGCAGTGATTGGTTACACGTTCTTATGCTCAGAAAACAACTGCAGTTGCGTTAAAGGGGTTAATATAGCAAAACTATGTAATACAGGTCCATTGCAGGCTACAAAATGCAGCCACATGCACATAAGATGGCAGGGGTATTACAGACCATTGCAGTGGGAACACACAGAGCTGAGTCAATGACGCTGGATTCCATTCAGGTTTTGCTGCGGACAAGGTCTTTCAACAGAGCCCTCATGGGCTCTCTTCTTTTCAAAATCTGAACTTTTCTAAATCCCTGATGGATGATGGCCCCTGTCTGGGAAGTATTCTGTCACTTGCTATTATTCCTTAACTTTGTGTCTTGGGTGGGTAAAAAAGGCATTTCCAACCACGGCCTCTCCTCCAGTTTGGGTGAATGGGAAAAAGCTCTTCCCAAGTTCAAGGAGAGAGGTGATGAGATACATAGTCACAAAACCCACAGTCACTGCTACAACTAACAGGTGGAAACTCAAAGAAAGGGTCAGGTGTCCACAGTTGTTGGTTTGTTGTTGTTTTTTATTTTTTTCCCTTTTTAAGTTTTTTTCTATAGAGGTAAGGTTAAAGGGAGACAGAGAAAGAAGATGAAAACATCAATTACAGAACATTTAGGACAGCAGCAACAACCTAAAAAGCTTTTCACATTAACCACAAACAAAAAGAAAAGTGATACAGCTGCATTTCAGGGTGGATCAAATTCTTCCTCTTACTCATCCAGTATAACTCCCCTTGCTCCTACACAGCTGCTCTTAGAACACCGTGTAGTATGTGTGGAGGAAAAATCAAGCTTTATTTCATTAAATGGAAGCAATTAAGTCTGTCTGGGGAATGCAACTGTCCACCAGCGAAGCATAAAATGCCTTTACAAATGTAGGGATAGGTAACAAACCAGAACAAGGCAACTGAAAATAATCCCTGCAATCCCAGGTCCCCACATGCTATTTCCTTTCAGAAATCCAATCTGCATTTAAAAAACAAGGATTAAGAAAATGCTTTTGAAGATTTCTTGTACCCAGTAGTCTTATAAGAAGTCACTTTCAGACTATAAAAGTATAATTTTCAGAAAACAAGCTCTACCTTTCAGTATCCTTTTACTTATGGTCAGTTGACAGTAAGGACAACGTTAGAAACTATTCTGGTTAACATGCAGCATCCTAGAAGAATCAAAAACCAGAAAACGAATGACCAAAAATAGTTTAACTTTGAAGTTAAAGCAGTGAAGTTTTTAACTAGCCATGCTGTCTTCCTTCTCCATGGCACTGCAAACAGGAATGAACCCAGCTTTGTGCAGAAGCACATAATACAAGCCTTTTTACCTCTGTATAGAGAATTCTGGGTGTGATTTGGAGCACTTCAGTAGGATGGAGCATCTCAGCACGGTGCTCCCTGGCAAGATATTTACACATCTGGCATATGTGTGCTATGTTAACTCCTTGAAAAATCTAATGAAGAGACCTGACAATATACCTACAAGGGTTTTCTTGCAGGTGGTGACTGTGACATTTAAAATCTTGCTAGTATTTCCAGGAGTAGAGGGACTTTGTATAGCTCCAAAATGCAAAATAACAAAAATGAAGATATAAATTTTGTGCATTTTCTTGGATAGTCAAAATCCAAGAAGATGTAAGTGGCATTCAATATTAATACAATATAAAATATAAATCAATGTGTGTGGATATTTATATAACTATGGGGCAGACAGATGTATTTTACAAAGAACTCATAGCTTCAGGCGAATTCACATTTAACACAGCATATTTCATAACTAGACAGAACCCTGACTTTTTTCTTTTAATTTAATGTCTCCCATTAGTTTCCTTTCAGAGATGTAAGTCAGTGTCCTCCTTAGATTATTCATATGCTCCAGGTATGACAGAATAGCCACAGAATAAAAGTACATATTAAATCCATTTATCCCAATCAGCTCCTGTTTAAGTCAGCATGAGTCACATACCCATTGATTTGATGTTCCTTAATTGGTACATATAACACTGCTTTACTCTGATTATTCTGTCATAAAGGATTATAAGGGTGACATGCTTCTAAATACTGTATAGCAGATTTATATTGTTATTATTTACATTATTATCCTCCACTGGACATCTTCACCCATCATCATCTTTGTAACCTGCACACTAGACTATAACATGCCATGTATTTTTTGTAGCGTATACAGTCTCATGTTAGCATCAGCTCAACAGCCTCCAAAAGTCATGAGTTACTTTGCTGCAAGAGCAGAATTTGACCTAATAGCACCACCAGACATGAAGCAAAACTACAAAAGAATGTGACCAAAGCCATGTTGATCAAGGTCTGCCTAAATTAAAAACTACTTTTAATGTTTTTGGTTTCCTACACCTTGAAAGCGTGAACTGAACCCTTGCTTCCTCTCCAGTAATACTATTAGCTGCCTCTCTTCCTCTAGAGGAGCTACAGCTTCTCCCTCTAAAAGAAAACAGAAAGGAGAGGTTAGAAAGACAGAAGAAAGACAAAGGTGAAGGTAAAAAAAAAAAAAGATGAAGAAATAACTTCAGCATGAAGAAACAATGAAGAATGCTGTTCTGCTCCTCTTTGAGCAAGCTCTGCTTTCTTGCTTTGCTTACTCTCCTCACCTCCCTCAATTCAGTACAGCAATCCCCAGTCACTGAACAACAGCTGCATATACATCTCTGTCGCTAGTACAAACTTTATGCTCTCAGACACAGATCTTTTACAGGAAGATCTGAACAACACATGTGCTATCAGCTATGTTTCCACTTCCACATCACCTTGCATAAATCTATAATCTTTCTCCCTAAATCAAAATTATTTAGTATATTCACACTACTGGTGTGAACAGAATGTATATTCTTATCTCATTTTACGAGTGAGTAACTAAGACACAGAAAGATCAAAGTGAGAATCCATCTACTTGGCTGAAAACACAATGTGGTTTTCCAGACTATTTGGAATTATATGGCATTTCATACCCAAACCAGCATTTTGGCAATTTACACACAAGCAAATCAGGTCCCCAGAAAATGAAGAATAGTCAGAGAACTCTCCTTTAAATTTTGCCTTTGTGAACGACTAACAGAAAATACATGGTAGAAGCAAAGGTGGAATCCAGTTATTCAAAATCATTCTTAATCAGGATCATACCATGAACGAGCCTCTGGCATAAATGGAGTTTTTGCATGCAATAGCCTTCACAGCCATGCAACAAACATTCTTAAGTCAGGTCCATCAGTGCAAAGGAAAGAGTAGTTAAAGATATCACTATATTTTTTTATTACAATGATATGTATACGCTATAATTAATATATGTTGTATCTTCTGTTGTATGATATAGTGATAATGACACACAAAGAGTTCTCTTGCAGCTTCCTAACTTTATGTTCTTGATTTTGCAATTCTGTTTCAGCTCTTTTAACATGTTTTTCGGGCATTTGAAAGTTCTTGAGTTCTATGCACATAAACAGGAAAAAAGGAAGGGAGAAATAAAAGAGATTCCATTCTGTGGCATTACATTTTTTTTCTTGGTGAGCAACAGGGAAGCTTAGCTGAACCACCTATGCTTCTGCCGTTTGTGCTAACAAAGTGTTATGAACACTACTTCTTACACCCTTCACAGCCAAGAAGTAGCAGGGGATGAGGGGCACACTTTTATCAGTGGTTTCACAGACACCTGCCAACAGAAAAGAAACTCTTGAGAGTTTCATTGCAAGTCATGGGGGAAATGGAGCTTGTGTAAACAGGGTTTTGTGCTTGGTTTAGGTAATCTGGTACAAAACTCAGAGTTGACAGCTCTGATCTGACCCATCTAATCTATTCAAGAGTCAGACCATGGTGATTTACTTCTCCTGACCTGGCTACCACATCACCCTTAAATTCCTTGCATTTCCACCCAGCCACAGTTTAACGATCCTGACAACCAAAATATCTTTTGAATGCAAAGAAATATTAAACAAAATATCCCTTCTGATATCTAATCCCAGTATTTCTTATTCTACCCACAGCAGACTTAGGGAATAATGTATTGATTCCTTTAAGCAACTGCTTTTACTCTCAAAGAGTGACAAAAAAAAGCCATGCATCCATATGCAATTCTGAGGATCTCCATACCTCTATGAGAAAACTTACAGGAGTCCAGAATTCATAAAATTTTAAAGCCACTGTTCTAACCTGTCTTCAAAGCATGTCATTCACTCATGTCAAATTCATCATCCACTACAGCCTTTTCTGAGTCCTAGCGTGCTGCTTCCTAACATGAATTTGTGCAGTTGATTATTCTTACTTGAGCACAGAAACCAGCATTTGTTGAATCACACCTTATTTTTCTGCATAGTCTGTGCTATTTGTTAGAGTGATTTTAAATTCTTGTCCTGTCTTCCAAAGTGCTTGGGGGCAGCGAGCTTTGGTATAATTTACAAATTTAATTCTCTCTATTCATCATTGAACAATACTGAAAGCACATGTTCTTCCACTGTAAGCAGCTCATGGTAGTCATCCTTTCTCTGAGTTTATAAGAACCTTGTCTTAGACATACCATATGTTCAGAGCATTGCTGCCAATAGAGGAGGATTACAAACACTCTTCCCTTTTGATACTTCTTTACTCCTGAATTCCCATCTTGCCCTTCTTGTAAAGGAGAACATATGGATGGAAAAATAGTTTCAGGCAATTTTCCTTGTTTTCCTCCCTACACAGGCTAAAACACAATCCTCACCCTGAAATCATACTTTCTTAATCATTTCTGGACTTTTCTCCAGTGTCCATGTAGACCTACAGCAGAAATATTTGCTGCCTATGTTTCTGAGGAGAAACCTGTATTCACTGCACTCTATCCTTTGCCAAAACTGGAATCGTTCTTTGCAGCAACCATTTGTGGGCTTTTACATACAAAGGCACATCAGCCCACTACCCTTTAGACTTTTTTGTTCTGGAGTCCATGCCAATTTTACTATAAAGTAAGATTTCTCATCATTACTATTGGAAAGCCATGTGTATCTTAGAATAAAAGGTTCGGTTGCCTTTAAGGGTATAGTAGACATAGGAAGTTTGGAACTACTAATGAATTAATGAGCACTGTTGTTTCCTATTTAACAACAATCTATTTAGCTGGAAGCTGATTTAGAAGAAAAGGTATATGACATCAAGAATTTAAAACTGCCCCAGGTGTACAGGCTGGAAGAGTTTAAACCTATTTGAGACCTCTGACAAATTTGCAAAGACCTGCCTCGGATGCAGGTAAAGCCTGTCAGTTATATTAAGCACTGCACGAAAGATAAATTTGGCTTGAAAATGTATTAGGGGATGGAATGGAAGAGGAAGCATTTTGTTTCCATCTTTCTTCCTAGCTGGAAGTACTTTCAGAATGTGCCTGATCAGCATGCAGCTATACAACAAACAAAAGCAAGTATTTTCTGGCCACTTCAGCTCAAGTCAGCTTTGCAACATGTTTTCAATTCTACACATCTCAGAGGATTCTTTTTCTGAAAATGTGCCTAACTTGAACTTCACATGTGGTCCTCATTTAAATGCAAATCAAGCAATTAGCAATTTAAAGTATGCTAACAGATAACTTGTATTTGAGATACTTGGTCTTGAAGTGTGTTAAGGCCTGACCAGTAATTCACTTTTTTCACAGCTTCAGATATGCATGTAGTGTCTTAAATTTACCTGGTAATTCAAACTTTTTATAGTTGCCAAGTGTACAAATATTTTGCATATTTAAGGTTTGGCCTGGCAAATTAATGCCATGCCCTTAAGGCACAGGAAAGATCAAAACCACATTTGCTCTATATTTCATGAAATCTTCTTAAACTGTGGTTATCAGTCCCCTGGATGACAAGAAAGTAATCTCTTTTTCATGGAGTATTTGTATTGAGGGTACAGATATGAATATTATGGTGAAATCCCAGCTTCAATGTAGTCAGGTGTTTTGACAGCAGGATTTCATCACAATATTGTGGTGAACTAACTGATATTTGAAAGAATTAGTTTTGAATCTTTGGTTGATTTTATATGAGAATAAACTGAATGTCAAAGATCATACCTTCATTCCGATACAAGCTTACTTTCAAGATGAAATTTTTCCATGAACTCAAAACTAGGGAATAACATAAATTTAGGAATTTTATAATCACATACAGCAGTAATTATCCTAATTTGAAGACAAAAATTTCCTTCTGATCAAAATTCTACAATCTCAGAAGAATCTTAAAATTTATAAAGAATTCTTGTCATGAATATATTAATTAAATACCTGACATGCTAAAACACTATGAAATGTGAATATTCTCAGCAATTTAAATTTCAGAAAAAAGTAAACCATCCTTGGCAACTTAGCATCAATATTAAAATGATGGTGGTCATCTTAATACCAGCTATCCATGTTGCTCTCTCTCTCACCTGCAAATGTGGAGATCAATCAAGCCCTCAAATTGGTCCATGGCTGACTTTATCAAGCCCAAACTTCA
Organism: Psittacus erithacus; assembly: GCA_009867235.2. Taxonomy (NCBI): domain Eukaryota; kingdom Metazoa; phylum Chordata; class Aves; order Psittaciformes; family Psittacidae; genus Psittacus; species Psittacus erithacus. The sequence continues at coordinate 118,233 of WYDI02183706.1, read as the reverse complement.
GAAATATGTTAAAATACATTAAGTTGTCTATAAGCATTTCCTTTAATTAATAGGAGAAACACATTTGTCTTGACTGGCTCTCTGATCTTTTAAAGAGATTAAGTGCCATTTCCCTAGTAGTCATAGTTGAAATCTGTAATATACGGAGCCCTAAGCTAAACACATGTTGAAAAGAGCAGGTGCAGACCATATAACTTAGTGGAAGAGATTACTACTTAGCATTCCTCAACATTAGCAGTACTTCTGACTGCTTATGGTCACACAGAAAACCAGCACACAAATGCCTTCATATTTGTCCCTAGTCAGAAAACCATTTTAATCAGTCTCCAGGACAGTTTGTACTAACATAAACACACTTATGGGAGTATGCTTCCATGTTATTTATTTTTTTCATAATTCTGAATATGTAAACCAGATGACTTTCCTGTTTTTCTAGCTAAAAAAGCTGAAACTAGAAAATTCTTGCTGAAGAAAACGCATTTTTGTTTGGTTTGAATGTCACGTCAGTGTCTTTTCATGCAAAGAAAAAGGTTAAAAAAATACTTTCCTGTCCTTTTTTATTTTTTTTTCCCTCTAGGGGAAATTCTTAGAAGATAAACCAATTTGATGCCAATTCTCCCCAGAATATTAACATATTACAAAATGTACACTTCTACAGTGGACTGCCACTGGATTTGAATTCCAGTTTTGCGTACCAGGTAAAGCACTCAAAAGCAGCATGAAAAGTACCACAATGCTAACTTCAGTCCTCCTGAGGGATTAATATGAATGCTTAATGACATTAATGCACATTTAGATCACTTATGTTTAATGACATGCGTTCTGTGAATGCATATATAAATATTAATTTTGGACTGAAAGATAATCGTTCAACATGATAACAATTAAACAGCTGTAACCTGTCTCCCGTGTTAAGTAATGGAGCTGCAGGCAAGCTCCATAAACAGATGGTCTTACCCACCCATGCTTAATGTTAAAGACTTTTAAAAAAAGAGGTGTTGACAAATCTGAACAAGAAGGCACAGTTTTAATGCAAATTGGCCAATTTGCAATTTAGATTACTCTAAAACTAATTTGGTCTACAGAAAAAAATAAGCTGCATTGTAAAACTGAGATGTTACACAGCACATGGATATAGCAGGTTCCACACCAACATAATTATTTACTAATTTCATTCAGCTAGCAGAGTTTAATGGAAAAGCAGCTGGAAAAGTATTCATATTTATGGGCTTCCTATGACAGTTACTTAAATATACTCATGGTATACGCTAGTCATATCACAAAAAATAATAGACTTTCTGAAATAATACCTGTTCCAATCTCACAAAACAACTACTCAGACAGGAGAGGGTCACTGAACTTATTGCAAGCCAGGACAGAAAGGAGACAAAAATGTATTTTAGCACAACTGTGTTATAAAAACTTAATTACAGAGCAAATTTTCATCCAGGCTATCACCTGGGCACCAGCTGTGCATGTGAGGTCTTGTATCACATAGAGATGCAGGCTGAGCTTCACAAAATAACATATGGATGCTCACCTCAGAGCCAAGAATGTCACTCGCAGACCAAATAAACAATTAACAGGTGATTTTCCATAGCTTTGCAGTAAACCCTTGATTTAACCTGTTCTCATGGGGATACAGGAAATGGTAAAACATTACTTTAAAATATTTTAGGAGAGCCTGTTTTGCTAGGACAAGGCGTAATGATTTTAAACTAAAAGAGGGTAGATTTAAAGTAGATATAAGGAAGAAAGTTTTTACAATGAGGGTGGTGAAAAACTGGAACAGGTTGCCCAGAGAGGTGGTGGATGCGCCACCTCTGAAACTATTCAAGGACAGGCTGGATGGGTCTATGAGCAACTTGATCGAGTTGAACATGTCCCTGCTCACTGCAGGAGGGTTGAACTAGATGACCTTTAATGTCCCTTGCAACCCAAACCATTCCATGACTCTAATTAGAATTCTCAGGAGTGACATGACAGTAAGCAAGTTAGATGCCTTAAATTATTCAGCATTTGAAACATACATTGTCAATGTTCAGTTCAAACCAGTAATACGCTAAACAACGGCAGCAATTCTGAGCTTTGTTAATTCTTTTTAGATTCATTTAATCACAACACTGAGTATGTACTTTTTTGCTGAACATCTTTGATAAAAAAGTTTGGAACTGTGTGTTTAGAGCAAAGGCAATGACTCACAAGTGTGGCTGACATCAGGTATGGTAGCTACCCTGTGCCAGAGATGCGTAACGGAACAGTGGATACCAGCAACACACATCAGGTTTATTGCATTAGTCAAAACAATCTTGTTTACCTTACTATACACACTGCTTCAAAAAAAGAGAAAACACCTGCTTTAATTTAGCCTATTCTGTTCACTCTCACAAATCAAAGTATGTAAAATATAGATGCATATCAGTTCTCAATTCCAGTGTTGGGATCCTTAGCCTTAGGGAAATGCTGATGCTTAACCTAGGTAAGCAGTGTCTAAATTTTTTCTGAACAAAAAAGCAAACCTTTGCAATCATGTATGATTTTGATTCTCAATGTCCTGAAATATTGACATTAAAACAATAAAAGGTTTGTGGAAATTTAGAGCAATTAGAATTTCCTTTGACCAAATTCCCATTTGAATAGCCTGAAGTATATACAAAAATCAGCCCAACTCAGGGAGCAACCTAGGATTTAAAAGATATTAGTGAGGAATAAAACTAAGGGCTATCTTGCTTTAATTTAAAATATAGGTTTGGTTTTTCTTTCTTTCTACCCTTTAACACATGTCAACTAACAATACAGACAGTGGGCAAAATGAAAATGAGACGACAGATAGTCAGCATTTAGAAATACATATAAATCGTTGGCTGAGGTGCAAAATATTTTTACCATTTTAAACAGCGTTAATGCTTCACAAAAATACCATCATGTCTTTGGGCAAATAAGTTATGGATTTAGATGATTCAATACACATTCCAGTTAGCGCCTCTGTGATTAATGTGCACATATCTATCCCATTTTGTGCATCCAGCTAGAGATCTGGTGGGCTATTCCATTCCCAGAAAGTGAATAAAGTGCACTGCCCTTAAAATTTACAACTTCTCTGGAATATTTCTTTCCCAAAGAAGTTGTAAATTCAGGCTGTTGCACTTCATGTGACTTCCAGCTAATAGCTGCAACAAATACATTTCTAAAATACTTCCCACTACTGCAGCTAGATGGTTAATGATTTTTAGAAGTAAGAAAGCTGCAATTGTTTATTTTTAGATGTATGAAGGCAGTGTGGTAGTCTTCTGTATGCGTAACACAAATTCTGCTACCAAGTTGAGAGTTGTAAGTAGTGTAAAATGCCTGGGTTACAAAAAGGGGTGACAATAAAAACTAGTTTGCAAGGAGAAATATTCTGATGCCCCTTTTGTTTTCAAATTTATTGCTTAGAAAGAGCTACTAACTAATCTAGGGCAGATGAGAGAAAAGCAATATGACTCTTTACCTGCCAAGCTGAGGAGGCAGCAATTTTTACCCCACTAAGTGGAAATACTCTTGGAAATGAGCAATAAAATGACCTCGTTTCTCCATAACACTGGGCTCCCAAGAAAAATAAATGTAATACCAGGCTAGAGCCTGTACCTCATTACCTGTCTTGAAGGCTGTAAGGGCAATCTAAACAAATCAAACTATCTTTACAGCAGCAGCCACAAAGTAAACACCCGTTTAAAGAATAAACAGGTGGGAAGGCAGACCTGCTCGCCCAGTGCTGAGGAAAAACTTGTTTGTGCTTAATATGTCGGAAAAATTGTTCAACAGCAGTTCATCCGTGTGTGACTACAGCCCTTGAAATGCTGCCAAGGTCAGTGAGACCAACAGCAGAGCGATCTGCTGAGTAATTGCTTGTTGGCAAGTTAAAGCAGTGAAGGGAAAGTCTTTATCCTACTTCTAAATATTTATTTTATTGTTCAGAAAGTAGCTCACTCCCCACCTCTCTACTCTGTCAGCATGGTTTCTGGAAGCTCCTCAAGAATTTTAAGCCTACTCTCTCCCCCTGGGATTCTGTCGATGCACCTTGGTTGTCCCTCGTATGTCTGAGCAGACTCATTAGTAAACAACAACAAAATCAATTGTGATTTCTGTAAAAAATAATTCCCAAATCAATCTTACCACTTACCTGCCTCTCTTCTACAAAATAAAATGTGGCCTCATCTTCCTGGTGCAATGATGTGGGTATCAGTTCATAGAGCTGTAACAGGCCCTCATTTCTTCTGCCCTTGAAGCTCACACCACTGATTCTTGAGACCACCAAGTGCAGCACCACCACCCTGCCTCTCAGTCAGGGCTACAAGCTACCCAGGAGCACAGCTTGGGTTTTACTGTTTTCTACATACACATGCTCCAATGATGGCTTAGCTGTGCTAACACATTCAGAATGATAATGCTTCCAAAACATCCATGAAAGTTAAAATTCTCCATGCTTTTCTCAGCTTGTGGCAAGGGCAAACCATGCCATATTCACATCTATCAGCCCCACTGCTATTAGACTTACTGTCCTGTCCTATTGCTTTGGCTGCATCACCTCTTTTAATGGACTCTCCTCCATCTCTCCAAACATACAACTATGGGGTTTTTTTACTTATTGGAATCCTTTTTTTCACTATTCGCATTATCTGTGATTTCTCCATCACTCAGTATTACTCTTGCCTTTGCCTGACCTGTGGCTACCTCCTTTGTTGTCTGTTCAATCCACCTCTAAGTGCTTAGCCATAATGCTTCTCACACTTGAGAGATGTGTCCCATAAATACCTGCAGAGCCACGCCTGAGTTACTCCTGTCACAGTCTTTGCTGAGCTTCATGCAACACTACCCTGCCCACACACCTAAGCACAAGCTAGTCATCTCTTACAGTTAGATCATGGCCAGTTCCTTTGTCTGCGCTTCCTACCTGCTGTCATGCAATAGTCTCTCTGTGTGAATATGCTAAGACAAAAATTGTTTGGATAGGACTCTCCTCCTCTATTACAGACATGCAGCGTCTTGCAGAAAAGGGGATTAATGTGGAAGGGAATTTCTCAGCACTACAGCTATTCAAAATAAATATAAAAATGATAAACCTTCTGGCAAGTCCTCTTCCACTTTTTTTTAGTCCCTTTATTTATATGTATAATTTCTCATGCTTGTTCACTGCCAAGGCCTGTGCAGTGCTGCATATGGGACATATGGAATGTAAATAACTAAGAAAATCTTCATTGATAAAGGTACAGTAATTTCCAAAGGATTCCCGGTGCTAGAACTAACTTGATTACAGAAAGACAGAAGCTGTAATAAGGATAGCTTCTTTACAATCAGCTGTACTGAACTGCTGTTATGTAATTTACATGTAAAAACTTTGATATAATTCCAGAGCAGAGCATTACGTTGACAAGATAATTTTGGGCACCTAGATCACATTTATTACAAGGTGGAAGTGACTTTTCGTGTAGGCAAGACACTTTTTAGAGCTTCTTCTCCATAAGTGGAAAAAAAAAAAAAAAGAACAATAGGAAGCTTCATTTCCAAAAGACATAAAGCTATCACATAAAAATAGAAAAGCACAAATCAAATAATATATTTACAGTTTAAAATTAAGGTAAAAGAAAGGTAATCTCCCCCTCAGCAAAAGGCAGTTAAAGGGAAAAGACTGCAAAGGAAATTCTTTTACCTCTTTTTCATGACAAACTAGGTATGAAGAACCGATGAGCCATTCTATAACCATTTCCTTTCTTAAAATATCAACTCCTTTACACAGACTGACACATGCAAATATTCTCTTTGAAGAAACAAGCTTCAAAGTAGTAGACTTCTTATTCAGACACGGCCAGCAGGGCCGGCTGTTTGAATTTTGCAGTGAAGACAGGGTAAAGCATAGACAGCCTACCAATGGTACAGTGCTCTCCGTTCCATCCCTGGCTACATTCACACTTCCCATCTTTACAGGTGCCGTGCTCTGCGCAGCGGGGATGGCAGGCTCTCTGGTTGCAAGCTGTGCCTGTCCAGCCTTCCTCACAGCGACATGTGCCACCCATGCACACACCATGGGTGCCGCAGTCCACTGAACAGATTTCTGGATTTGAGAAGACAGAGCAGGGAAAAGGAGGCAGAGAGTACACAAGGGAGAGAGAGGGTATGCATTAATTAGCAGTGCTGCATTTTAATTCAACATGTGAAGAATAAGAAAGGCAAAATCTTTGAAAATTAAATCAAAGGAATTTACTGTGAAAGGCATTTTCAGGTAAGACCCAAGAGAACGCAGGGTACAGAGTTTTATCTCTGTGCTCCACTTAGTTATCCAGCAGACTTAGCGGTGCCTAAGTATCCATAGCTCTTCTGTTAGAAATTTTCAGTCCTATTTTTTGTCTTAAGAGTAACCTTTTTACTCTTAGATTATATGGCACTTAGACCTACTACAACTACAGTGTAATCCTAGTGAATAAATGCAACATATACCTAGGTCATTTTTGTGCTGTGAGTGAAAATCTAGTAGTAACAAAAGTTCATTTTAACAAGGTTTCCCCTCCCTACTATGCTCCCTGTTTTCTTTCAAAGTAAAAATGTGCCATTTTTGACACATTTTTTCATTATAAAGAATCAGCCTTAGTGAGACAAATTAGTACCATGCTGACATACTGACACATCTGTTAAATATAGAAGATGATTTACTTCCAGTAAATTTGTATCAGTGACAGCTATGAACAGTCTGGTTTAAATAATAGATTGTTAAAAAAAAATAAATCAACATACAGCAATTTAACTTGTCATTTACATATAGTAACAGCATCTTGTAACTGATAGAATAATTGAAAAATACGTTAACAGCCAAAGGTAGTCAGAGGCCAAACAACGCATGTAAGTCGCAGCTAATACAAGATGGTAATTTAGGCTGCCAGATTTTGCTTTTACAGTTTTGGTTCATTTAGCCAGACTCCAGCAAACTTTACTTCTGCTAAGCAGACAACAGGAAAACAAGAGGAGATACAATACAGCCTGAAGGACTTCTTTAGTTCCATGGCATACAGCTGGCTGTAACCACGTACTGATTCATAGAAGTACTGTATTTAGGTTTGTTTTCTTGTAAAAGACAACAAACAGTTTAGTAATAAAAGACTGAAATTATTTTCAACAGCAGAAGAATGAAGCATTCAGTGCAAGAAAGGTTTCCAGTTTCCCACTTAACAGTATTTTTCTTCCCTCATAGAGTATAACCCACTGCCTCAAAGTGCTGTGGAACATTAAACACAGTATCAAGGAGCTGTGACATTTCCCGTAAGAAACAGACCAAAACCTTTGTGGAGGAAGACAGCTGCAATTTCCCTCTTCCCTTCTTTATTTCTTTTTTTCTATACAGCATCTTATATCTACTTTGAATTAAATTTTTGATTTGATGGTTTGATTAACTTGAGTCACAAAACATCAATGCAGCTCCAAGAAAGAAAGGTTTATTTCTCTTCATCTAATCAATTTTTCATTAGGATGAGGGTGTTTATCAGTTTATAGCACACTAGCTTTGAGCAAGGTGTGTCAATCTTTGTAATGAATTTATTAATTAGAGTTAATTTAATTGAAGTGGAATTGAAAGGCTAATTAATGGACAAATTGCTGATGAAGACAGAGGAAAGCTCTGCTGATTTCAAACCTATAAACCCTTCTGATGGAAATAATTCATTCTTCTTTCCATCTAGCAGCTTAACAACATGTTTATGGGCAAGAATTACTTTTTTGGTGTACCAGTCTGAAGGTTATTTTGCACAACTTCAGCAAATAGTCTGTACGTGTTTTTATAAAACTGTTTTGCGATTTTGATGCTTTTGAAATATCTGAGAACAGAAATATTTATTGTTGCTTTAATGACAAATCATTCCTTGAAACGTATGTAATAGATGGAGCATAATGGAATCACCAAAAGACTGTAGAGTATATCAAGTCAAGAAATAGGGGATCCATGTTCTGCCTGAGAACTAGAAAGGGTGTCTCACAAATGGCCATTTTTAGTGCTAGAAATGTTCAGAGAAGAGTTTTTTCTTCTAAACAAATTTAATACAAGATAATATTTTCTTTTATCACTTTTTGTTGAATATTTGTAACTCTGTCCTATCACTCTTGTATGCATAAACCACTATCCACCAGTACCACAGATCCCAGTCAGGAAGTACATTTGTTTTAAAAAGATGGTTCCTCATGAAAAAGTTATATTTATTCATAAGCTGGCATAAACTCAGCTAGCCCATGTGTTCAGTCTTCATTAACAAAATCATCTGAGCTCTTAGATGAACTGTTTTAGACAAATGTATGTCTCACAGTTAGACATGATTTCTCTTTTGATAGGTGGCTACCAAACAATATTCTAAAAACTCCTATTTGTGAAAAGGCTGCTGTCATACTTTATAAATATTTAGATTTTGCTCTCCATGATAGTACCTCCAGTCATTTTCTCCTTTTGTTTCTAAGCTCAGATGGCTGTTTTAATAAGCTCAGTTTCAGACTTCAAGAAATCCCTCTGCTTCTTCACTCCTACCAACTCCTTCCACCCTGGCAGCCTGCACTCTTCCTTGAAAGCTATTTAGAATTCATTCCTGCATTCCTTTGCCTTCAAACTCAAACACTGTCTTTCAAGAAAAATACCTCCAATTAGCTGGAGAGATTTTAAAAATGAGACTGTCTCTAGTTTCACTAGGGTAAAGTTTTTAAATAGATGTATTAAATAAGATGATACTTAGATCTGTATATCTTACAAAGAACATTCTGTACTTGCATGTGAAGTACCTGAAGTTACCAAGTGAAGGCAGCTAGAAGACAGGAACAAACACATTGATTTCCAAGTACTTCAAATTCGTCAATTATTTTGAACCTTTAAATCAATTTAGTCAACTCAAAGACTTCTACCAGCTCAGCAGGTCAGGTCCTATCAGGTCCTGTCTCATTAAAATGCTGCTATTCAAGATGTCATTTTACATAAAGCATGTGCTTTTAACCCTTACCATTGGAGCAATCTGGACCTGTCCAGTTGGGGTCACAGGTGCAGGCACCACTCTCCGGCAGGTAGGTGCCATGGCCAGAGCACTGGTCAGAGCACATAGTTTTCAGGATTTCACAGTTGTTGCCACCCCAACCTGGGTTGCAGTGGCACTCGCCATGGATGCATACACCATGGCTGGAACAGGCTGGGTCCAAGCAATCAGCTGCAGGGAGATGAGAAAATTCAGCTTAATTTTGTCATTCCTAACAATAGCAATCAACCCCTAGATGCTCACAGCACTTTTGGGCTTAATCCATGTTTTAAGACCTTGTGAAATTGGCAGCATTGCTCTAATCTTGAAAGTAAACATTAGTAGGTTGAAGCTGAGAAGTTCACCTTTGTTTCATTGCAATGAGCAATGAAAAGACAGAGTAGACCAAGGTATCTTGGTGCCAGCCTCCCTTCTCTGGCTAAAAGGTAAATCACTCTTTATCGTCACTAATTGCACAGCGGCACTTTTCTTTGAAAAAACACCTCACCTCGATATCACTTCCTGGTATTGTGAAATCTGTGTGTGGAAATAACTGACATCAAGACATTTACAGGCTACCGCTAAGTTAACGGAGAACCTTTCAAGGTTTGCTAATTTTTCTGAATTACAGCAAGATTGGCTTTGGTTCGTGGGCAAGTTCTGCCTAATCAGAGTGTAACAAGTGTTGCATTCCCTGCAGCACTCAGTATGAACTGACCCGATCCACCATTAGGGTTCTGACAGGGTCTGTATAGGACCCTCAACTTGTTTCAGAAATAAATGAGTCGCATACTGTCTATCTGTCTTAATTCACTTTAATGTGCTTTAGATGACGAGATTTAATTTAGCAATTTGACTCAATAAAATGTTACACTTGTAGGGTCAATGGTCTGAAAATTTAATTCCAGAGACTTAATTGCATTACTTTGTATGTGGAAATCAATAAAATCAATCTGATTGAGGAAGAAAATGGAGCTTTTTACTCCCTAAAAAAATAGGATGGAAAATGAACTTCATTTTGCAGCAGACCAGAATGGATATTATTATGCACATTGCTGGAATACAAAAATGATGCATCATTTTTCACCCTGATGTATTTGAATCAGCACTTTCCAAAATGTGGTTGGTGGAAAAGATCACTAACAAACGCAATACATTAATGATTTATTCTATACTGTGAACATTTAGTAAGCCTTCCTGTATTCCAACATCTATTTTTGTGTGCTTTCTTCTCAGCTGACCTCAGTCAGAAAAAATAAATAAAATATACTGGCAGGCAGAAAGATATCACACATTATTAAGAATTTTCCCACTGACTACTTGAAAAAAGGTAAAATATAATGATTCTGTAGAATTCAGTGATAATAGAGATTCCCAAACCTGATTTTTAGCATTCAACAATGATTTTTAAAGAAATAGCATTAGGGCATATGATCTCGATCTAGCAAAATCAATAGAGCTGGATGTGCCAGCTGGAAACCTGACCAACAACAGCAGGTGCTAGAGTAAATATTTATTCATTTACCTTCTTCACAGTTTTGTCCTTTGTATCCAGAATTGCAGGCACAAGAGCCCATGATGCAAATGCCCCGGCCCCCACACTGGGGATCGATGCACTGAGTTGTAGGCATGTCACACTCAGTGCCCTTCCAGCCGCTGTAACAGAGGCAACGTCCTTTGGAGTATTGTCCATTGCCACTGCACAGCACTGGGCAGGCTGCTGTGAAAAAAAAGCAGCAGAAAAATTAAAGCCATATCTTTCACCACAGCTCTATAGAGAAGAAAGTCTAAGAAGCAAATCACATGCCAGTTGCTTTCCTGATGTATTTGTCCACATGCTCATTTAAACTGACTAAAGACAAGCATTGGGTTGACTTACCTCTTGAACAATCAGGGCCCAGAAACCCAGGAAAACAATGGCAGGATCCAGAAACACATTCACCGTTGCCATGGCAATTTCGGGGGCATTCCACCACAGACTCTAAAGAGAAAGAAAGGAGGATAATTTACAGATGCCCATCGCATGAAGTACCTATCATCTGAACCGCTACTAACTGACAGTGCACTCTTGCTCTGAGAGAAGTGTTTATGTTTGGTTTGTTTGAAGAGCACGAATAGCTGTGATTTTCTGCTGCTGATGCCTCTAGTATCTTAGGACTTTACATTCTAACAAAAAGGCTAAAATTATAACGGTAAAACTGTATGAGTTCCATACTTAAAAGCCAGCCCTGTGTCATTTAATAAATGCTTCAAAACAGTGTTCTTTTTTTAAGCACTGTTTTACAAGAAGGTATACTCCTTATGCCTTAGACCAAGTAATTGAAATATACATTTTGCATTTTATTCTGACAAGCAAAGGAGACTATAAATGGAAAACCTGCGAAAGAAAGTCAAATCATTTAACTACGAAAACCTATTTCTATTCCTAAAAAACTTGACCAGAGCCTAACATTTGGTAAGAGCTTTGAAAATTATGCTTACCTATAATTATGGTATTAAAAGACACCTGCTCTGCGTTTTTCCCATCATTATAAAAGGCCAGATGCCAGATGCCAGAATCCAAATACTGGATAAAACCTGCCTCGTGGAGACTGACAGACCTCGCCTGCCGCCCCGCTCGCTCCAATTCCAGCAGGTTGCGTTGCTCCCTTGCAATCAGCCGGCTGCCATCCAGGAGCTCCACAAAGTCATACTGCAGGAGGAACAGACAGGAGATTGACAATTCAAGGGATGACACATGGCATCACCAGCTTCCCCACAGCATCCTGCCAATATGCTTTTATTTTGACCAAGACTTTCCTCTTGCAGCAGGGAAGCACAAGCTGAAACTAACCCTTACTCCTTTGCTGCTTGCAAAGACTTCAAGAAAAATTACCAACTAGTCCTCATGCTTGTTAGAGTGATTTTTTCGGTGACAAGTGGCCAATAAACCAATTACATGTACTACGGGAAAGAAAACATCAGTTGAAATGAGTCTGCAGTCATGACTTCCACCTGAATTACAGGTGAGAGCTAACTTTCTAAATGTGTTATATGCATACGAGTTAATAATACTCAACACCAATAACCTACTTTGTTTTTCATTCAGTTTCAGATGGAATGTTAAACTGCTTGATTCCCCTTTTAGACAGTCTGGAGTCCTGCAAGGAGAACAGCAAGAGCTTCCCTTCCTATCACAGATGCCCAAAAGAGGAGATGGAAAGCATAAAGCACTGCAACTCTTGGAAATAATAAACTGACAAAAACTATGGTACCTCAGGTCAATGGACAGCACAGATACTGTTTTGTTAACTAGCATGAGTGGGGCTTGGAAAAATGTAACAGCATCTTGGCTGATACAATAAACAAGCTCACAACACAAGGCTCTTTGCTGGTTAATCTTAACTAGGGCTAATAGCGCCTGAAGGACTAAATCTGCTCTGGGCCCTGCACTGATTACACTATCCGGGAGCCTGCCCTCATGGCTTGAAAGTTGTCTTCTGAACGTTTATCATGCACATAGCAAAATTAAACAGGTAGTAAAATTAAAGAGCATTCTTTCTTGTGGCATAAAGAGTCTGCTTTTCCTGCTGAGTCTGTTCACAGTTTTACCCTGACACATATTTATTGTAAGAAGTGACAGTAACACACAAACCTTCAATTTACTCAACCATTGGAGATGTCTCTCAAATGGAATGACACCCAGGGCCTATTAAAGTAAAGGCCACTAAATGAAACTGCTGGTTCACCTGAGCTGGGATAACATTTGCTATGGGAAACAAGAGAATCTGTGGTTTTGCACCCTGATTTGTGACCTTCGGAAACTGCTCCTGGGACCGAAGAAAATATGGTAGCCTTTGTCCTGGAACAAGGGTTTAAGCACTTACAGAATCATAGAATGGTTAGGGTTGGAAAGGACCTTAAGATCACCTAGTTCCAACCCCCCTTACATGGGCAGGGATCCCTCACTCTAGACCATGTGGCCAGAGGCCCTGTCCAACTTGGCCTTGACCACTGTCAGGGTTGTAGTATTTACCACTTCTTTCAGCAGCCTGTTCCAGTGCCCCACCACCTTCACAGTAAAGAACTTCTTCATTATATCTAACCTGAACTTCCTCTGTTTAAGTTTAAACCCATTACCCTTTGTCCTATTGCTACAGTCCCTAATGAAGAGGCCCTCTCTGGCATACTTGTAGGCCCTTCAGATACTAGAAGGCTGCTATGAGGTCTCCATGCAGCCTTCTTTTCTCCAGGATTAACAGACCCAGTTCCCTTAGCCTGTCTTTGTATGAGAGGTGCTCCAGTCCCCTGATCATCCTCGTGGCCCTCCTCTGGACTTGTTCCAACAGCTCCATATTCTTCTTATGTTGAGGACACCAAACTGCACACAGTGCTCCAAGCGGGGTCTCACGAGAGCAGAGTAGAGGGGCAGAATCAATTCCTTTGACCTGCTGGTCACGCTCCTTTTGATGCAGTCCAGGATATGGTTGGCTTTCTGGGCTGTGAGTGCATACTGCTGGCCCATGTTAAGTTTCTCATCAACCAACACCCCCAAGTCCTCCTCCACAGGGCTGCTCTAAATCTCTTCTCTGCCCAACCTGCAGCTGGGCCTGGGATTGCTTTGACCCAGGTGTAGGACCTTGCACTTGGCATGGTTAAACTTCATAAGGTTGGCATCAGTCCACCTCATAAGTGTGTCAAGGTCCCTCTGGATAGCATTCCTTCCCTCCAGCTTGTCAACTGAACCACACAGCTTGGTGTCACTGGCACACTTGCTGAGGGCATACTCAATCCTTGTCCATGTCGCCAGCAAAGATGTTGAACAAGATCAATCCCAACGACGACCCCTGAAGGACACCACTCGTTACCTGTCTCCAACTGGACATTGAGCTGTTGACTGCAACTCTGTGTGTGTGGCCATCCAGCCAATTCTTTATCCACTAGTTGGTCCATCCATCAAATTGATGTCTCTCAAGTTTAGAGACAAGGATGTTATGTGGAATAGTGCCGAACACTTTGCTCAAGTACAGCTCAATTCTAGCTGGGCCTTAGCTTTCCTGACCTGATCCCTAGCTTTCCAGACAGTGTCCCTATATTCTTTCCACGCCGCCTGTCCTCACTTCCACCTTCTGTAAGCTTTCTTTTTCCTTCTGAGTTTTCTCAGCAGTGCCTTATCCATCCATGGAGGTCTCCTGGCCTTCCTGCCCCATTTCCTTCTAGTCGGGATGCAACACTCCTGAGCTTGTAGCAGGTGATCCTTGAATACCAATCAACAGTCTTGGGCCCCCCTGCCCTGCAGGGGTTTATCCCATGGAACATTACTAATCAGGCTCCTGAAGAGGTCGAAGTCTGCTCTCCTGAAGTCCAGGGCAGTGAGCTTGCTGCACTTTTCTCATTGTCTTGAGGATCTCAAACTCCACTGTCTCATGATCACCGCAGCCAAGGCTGCCCTGGACTGCATTGCCAACCAGCCCCTCCCTGTTGGTGAGCATGAGGTCAAGCATGGCACCTCTCCTTGTTGGTGTCTCTATTACTTTCAAGGGGAAGCTGTCGTCCACACAATTGAGGAACCTCCTGGATTGCTTGTGCCGGGCTGTACTGTCCCTTCAACAGATAATGGGGTGGTTGATGTTCCCCATGAAGACAAGGGCCTGCGAGTGTCAGGCTGCTCACTTATATTCTCGTCTTGAAATTATGGGTCCAAATTCACTGGTAATGTAAGAATGTTCCTCCTCAGTAATTAGAATTATCTTCCTACTAGTCAGGATGTGAAGGGAAATGCATAGTTAATATGCCTCTATCACCTGAGACACTTTTCCAGCTATGTCTGAACCCACAGAATAGAGCATAATGTGATTAGGATGTGCAGAAACCAGTACCTCAGTGTGCTGTCACTTTGCGCATGCTGCACCACATGAAAACAAATGCAACCATTTTGGGAGAGCACCAATTATTCAAACCTGGTCAACATTCTCATTTGTCAGAGAATTAAATATTTATTTTGTATGAGAGAGAAAACTAATTTCAGTTGTTTGTGTTTTCTTTTTTCTTCCTGCCTGGCTCAATAACACTTCTTTCTGGTTGTGTTTTTCACTAATATTTTGAAAAACAGAAAGCTCAGGGAGTTCTGAGTATTAATATATCATTTATGGAAGGACATTTCTGTAGGAGGACAATTTCTGATTAAAACTGTATTTTTGATACATGGATTGACAACTAATGACTGACAAACATGGTACAATGAATGACTTTGCATTTGTAATGTAATAAGGACATATACTGTTATCAAAACACCATTTTAGACTACATTTTAAAAGCCATACAGATGGGAATTTACTGTTCATTCTGGCCCCCAGCAATAAAGCAGTAATTGATCTTAACCCTTTTAAAGGCTGTTTGTGTGTTTTTTTTTTTTTTTTTTTTTTTTATAGTTAGGACACGATAACAGAAACAGACTGGAAAAACAAGCAAAAAACATACCAATTTCAATTTCCTCCTATGAGGATCAATTAATTACCTTTAGATAGAGCCTAAATGCGCTGATTTGCCCTACCATTCTATTCAGTTTTTGCTGCAAATCAAAGTCCTTTTTTTTTATTCTTAAAGTCTCTTTAAATAAACATATTGATTCTCTGGCTGCAATGGAACTGACATTTTTAGAAAGTGTCACAAAGACTTTCAGCCTTGCACTGATTGAGTTTCGAATGGACAGCCACCGTCAATTATTTCTGGCTGATTTATTTATGATTCCTCAGAAAGAGAGAACTATGCATCTCAGATCAGTCTGTGACACACACACAGCGGCTGTGCTTGAGACTGATTTTGGTATCTAAAGAGAATACAGTAACACAACCAAAAATTCTGTCCTGATTACAATACATCAAACCATTTCTTACATGCTGTTTCCCTATTATTTTGGATTATGGGACACAGTAGGAGTCAAATTTGCTGCATTCTGTTATTATTTTATAATAAAATGCAACTGATAGGAATGGTTTATATACAGTTGATCCTGTCCTAAAATGAGTGTATAAACTAAAGGACTCTCTCAAGCTCGTTTCTACCATACTTGATTATGTCTCTTGCAGTGGTAGGATAACTGGCATCAGAGGTTGCAGAGCTATAGAAAGATGGACTCCCATTCTCTTTTACTCACTGTGTGGCTTCAACTACATAGAGGAAAGAGGACAAATAAAGAGGATAAAAGGATAAATAGGCAAAGGTCTGGAAGAGAAGTGGGAGACAAGGTGGCAAATGTAATATGCAAATTTTGCATTATAGCCAAAGGTGAGATGCAGAGAGGGCAGACATTCATAGAAACACTGAAGGTGTAAGGAAGGAGTTAAAAACAATGATGATCTGTGTATCACAGGAATACTAGTAAAGATACTGGAGGGGGACAGCTGGTAAGGAAAGTTTACAGATGCTGGCAGGGTGCAGGTAGTAATCAGTTCTCTATTATTTAACATAAGATCTGAAAATTCAAATACTGATGTTTGAGAAACAGGCAGCAGTTGCTCATTTGCATAAGTTTTGTTATTAACACTTGTCACTCTATGACTAGGAGAAAAGGGCAGATAGCATTCAGGAGACACAGACATGAAGTGATATATATGAGTGAGATCCTACTTTTCAAAGGCCTCATGAAACAACCCTCTTCTGTTGGCTACCATCCAATCCAGGGATGGGCTCTGAGCCAACTTCTATCACTTTGGGATGAGATCTTGGAGCTATGGTAGAGAGTGCTATGGAAATACCAGTTCCAAATTTATTTTTACTTTTTTTGTTTAAGCAGACATTATAAAGGCACTGTATGAAGCCATCACAGTTAAACATCTGCTATGTTCTGTGCTGTTCTGGTTTCCCTGTCTCAAAAAAGGTGCAGTAAAACTGGATAACATTTAGAAAAGCACAAGGATGATAAAAGGACTGAAGCAGCTTTCATACAAATGATGAAACAGACTGGAAAAAAAACCCCACTGAGGGCACTAGAGACCTATAAATCAAGGGTGGCATGGAGAAGAAATCAGTGAGAAACTGTCCAATGCCTCTTCCAAAACATTACCACCAGGATACCAATGTAAAACTACAACTGCCTCAAAACACAATGAGGAGTGGTGTGAGAAGTGTAGTTAAGCCGTGAAACTCTTTGCTGCAAATGTTACGGATGCGAAGAGCTTCCATAGGTTCAAAGGTGACTCTTTAAGTTCTCAGGAAAAGAAAACTTTCAACGGTTGTAAAATACAAAGACAGCACATTTGACTCAGGAAGTCCTTCAGCCTTAAAACACTGGAGGATGGGAGTGTGTTGTAGGAAGAATAACTACAAATCTGTCATGCAGCTATACTAATCTCTGCATACCTGCTAACGGCTACCATCATAGTCAGAATGCTGGGCTACATGGTACTTTGATCAGACCCAGTGTAGACACTCATGTGTTTTTCTAATATGCTCCTATGACATTTAGAGCTACACAAGTAAGCTGGCTTGTGGATCGAAGAATGCAAGGAAACGCAGAACCAGCTGTTAGTCTGTCCTTGCCAGCTATGCTTGGCTTGCAGTTAAGAACTTTTGCCAGTACAAGTCATAAGGGCTAGGGGAAATAAGAAAACAATAAACTGATTTATGCTTGCAAACCACTCAATGTTCTATTTCATTAGATGTCCTTCTGCCTAAATACCTTACTTTGTTCATATAAGCTACTTTGGTAAAATACGTATTTTACCAGTACAAGTTATGTCTTCACCAAAGTCTTGTAGGACTTTGTTGCAGAAGAGCCTAAATTGTTGAGAAATATTTTACTCCATTTTTAACCCCCACGTGCAGTAGCACAGCCACAAAATAATCCCCAGCCCCTCACGGAAACTGCGTTTTTAGAAGATTATACATACTTTTTATCTCAGGCACCTAAACCTGACATCACTGGGTTCAAGGCTGTATAAACATCCTGATATCCCTCCACCCTTGGGAAACTTCAGCAGCCCTAGAAGTTCACAAGGGCACTGATAAGTAAGCACGCCTAATTTTTCAAGGTATCAAGTGTCAGTTAAATGGTTTGTAAAAAATTTTCTAATTACATACCAGGCAAATATAAGACAAGAGAGCTTGACCTATATCCTCGGAACAATACATACAAAATGTCATAGGAACTACAGAAGATACAGTAGCAGGATTCACATATGATTCCTTCTGCTGTAACATACTTACGCATGCATAAACACTTGGGGAGTAGAAATCTAAAGGCAAAGGAGTCTGTGTAAAACATGATGGGAAACAGATTTAGCTACCCCCACTTCCCGACTTTTTGGATAAAGGGCACTCCTATTTCAGTCTTTTGCCAGGATAGGGAATCAAGTATGGATCATTTTTCATGGATTTATCCACTCACATAACTTCTCATACAAATTCACAGTCCGGACCAGCTTTTTCAGTTTTGTTCATTCTTGCCACACATCTATTCCTCTAGCTCCTGTTATTATTGTTATCATAGAGATGGCATTTGTAGTCCAAAGCCCTATTTCCAATGGTTGATAACTTTCTGAATCAATTTTTTTTGAGCTAGAATTTCTCATGCTTGCTGTCAGCCGGAGGGTGGGTGTTCATACGTGAAGATCCGAAGAAAACCCATTTAATCATTTTTTTGAGGATCAAATTTTTAAATAAACATAAGTGTATCTTCTACATTCAATAAATTGTTTGCAGTTTAATGGGAACTAAACGAAAAAATAAAGCTAAAGTAACATACGATTTTAGCTGCGTGAAACTCCTTTGCTGACCCTAATTCTTCCTCTGTGGTTTATGACTCTCAAATAGGTGATATAATTAGCAATACTTTTACGTTCTAGGTCTTTAAAAAGTTATTCCTGAAAAAACAAAATAAATAAAAATAGTACAATATCATGCAAATCAAATTTAAAATATGTGGGATTAAAAGAAAATATTTGAATTTTACAGTTATGGATTTGCTGCTGCAACTACATATGAGACATAATCAGTCAAGCTGCATTCCAATTATAATATTAGGAGGCTATACTTATGTTCAGGGCTAATCCATGTGTTTGAAAAAAAAAACCAAAACAGTAAGATGTTGCATAATTCTCAAACTGGGACAGACAGCATGAGGACAACTCCCTTTTCAGGAGGAAAAGTGGTTCAGAGCTAGCAGCTGGACAAATACCTAGCTGAAAGAAACTAAACTTGGAGGGACTTAAATCTTAAAAATAAAATCTGAAGAAATTGATTCTAAAATACCACCATAGACAATAATTCTCCCTTTCTCCTGCCAATCCAGAAGACTATTTGTTCTTTTATACTTTAACTTTTCTGTAATTATGGATAACAAGTGTTTCTTTGTTACTAGGCAAAGGCATGACCATATGCAATAAAAAGTGTCATTAGAAATTTTCTGAGGGGTGGACCAGAATAAATCCTCTGGGACACTTAAGAACAAAGTTTCAAGACACTAGATGTCTAGTGAAGACTGACATTTTTGCAGCCTCAGTTCATTGTATCTCTGTACACACATACTACATTTTTTTTCTGTTATATATTTATTTAGTGAGACACTGAGCTGTAAATATTGTAGCATTTGCTTGGAGAACAAACTGAAACTTCCTTAAAAAGCTGTTGTCTTCTTGCTTGGAAATTCGGTCAATGCGCTTTTTGCCAGGCATGCTCAACCATATGTGTGGCTGTAAGATGTTGCACTTGTTTGCTTACGTTTTTAAAGATATGTCTACGTATCACAGCTAAAAAAGTACTCATAAATCCTGCATGAAACAGTTACATATCTAAAGCATCACCATCGCTCACAGCATTCAGCATAAGTAAGAATACCTCCCCATTTCAGATCCCATCACATACAGTATTATACATGTTTTGGACATCGCATGAGATCAGTAAAGTATAAAAAAGTAAAAATAAAAACCAGCAACATGAAAAAGGAAGTAATCCAGAGAAATAAAAAAGATACAAAAGATATGAGTTCAGAGTTTTTAATAAAATGTCCTACATTTAATGAAAGCAGTTCTCACCTGAGTGTGTGAAGGTGGTAAGCCTTTTCGGCCATATACTCCAATCAATGCATCTTTCTGAAGTGATATATTGAATTTTAGAAATTGTGGCTGATCAATGAAGAGTTGTGATCTCCAAAAAATCCCAGGGGGAACTTCTTGTATCGCTCTTCTGCCTATATCAAGTTCTCCAGAATCTATAGTGTTGTTTTCCTGTGCAAATCCTCCTAATTTTCCTGATGAGTTAGAATAAGAAAAGATAAAAAATTAGTGCTCCTTTCTTGCTTTCAATCATCCTTTATATAAAATGCCAAATATTTAGTATCACCTCAGATAAAATGTTACCTGACAACCTTTCTGAATATAAGATCTCAGGGAATTCACTGATTTGGAAATAAAACTGCAAAGACACCACAAATACCTACCAAGTAAAACCACTGTAACTTCCCTAAGCACTAGAATTATGTAAACTGTTTTAGGATCTGCATTAAACTATTCACTTTTCCCCCCAAGTATTTTAACAGGCATTTTTGAGCATAAAGTGTCACACCAAAAAAGACCCACAACAACTAAAGGGAAATGCAGAATACAATTTTGAAATAATACATAAGCAGTCAAGGGAACTAATATACAGTCTTTTCTACATTCCATATCAGAGCATTTATACAATACCAACAATGCCTACAGCTCTGTAGGAAATTTTTTTGTTTTTGTGTTCCCCTATCCTTTCCAAAGGCAGAGGCTCTCCATAATGCCTACATCCTCTGGACTTCTTACCCTCAGCCCTTAGCTTGTTACCACCTTCTTATCCACGCTGTCTGCTGAATAAAATGTGTAACAGCATGCCAAAGTCTGGCACTTTCACTGTTTCTTATATAATAATGAATATGTATTTATTCTGCAGGCCAATTACTAGGAATACGAACATAGCACTGAAGGGCATTAACAATTTTTCTCTCTGAAGCACTTGTGCAACTATCAGTTAGACTCAGGAAGCCAGTGATGATGGCTTGGAAATGCCCAGAAGAAGCAAAGCTGATGCTAACATACAGAAGATACATGATGTCAAACACTAACACTGAAAAACTGGACAATTGGTAGTGGTGTTAAAAAAGAAAATGAAGTTATAAAATCTAGATACCCCCAACAATTTTTTTGTTCAAATGGGTAAGGTATGGGCGACAGAGACTGAATCTATACTACAGCTAGAACAGGGAACAGTATCATTCAAATCTGCAAGGTTTTGTGCCATCTCAGTGAAGCATCATCAAATAAACAGAAGGGGTAAAACTCTTGCAGCCCAAGCTGATGATCCCACAAAGCACGGGGCTGGACGCTACAGACAACACAGGTCTGTGCTAACTCAGATCTCCATGTTGCTCCTTGTTGTACCACAAAGGCACATTGTTAAATCTGCCAATGTTTACGAAACTTTCTTAAAGCTCATCAGCAAACAAACTGCAGTTTAGTTGTGATAGTGCCTTCTACCTGTCAGATTTGTAGGAAGCAGAACTACTAAGAAGTGGCTTGCGCAAACCATCACCATACAGCTTTAAAATCTGGGAAGGTTCAGATGAGTTTGAGGCCAAAGACTCACATCTGATGTTCAGGCACTAAGTCCATTCCACATGGCTGGACACAGGTAGTCCTGGAAGCTGGTCTGCGGTCAAAGCCTACTTTGATCTGATGGAATCAGCACTAACAATTCTACACTAAGATGCAAAGATGTGTGTAAGAACTCACTTATCAACACATGTCAACATGGAGCAAGTAATGTCACATCAAAGTGAGCCTTGAGTGAAGCAATATAAAGAAATGTGGAACTGTAGTTACAATCTTAGTCTACTGTGTCTTTACCACTTTATACTTTCAGCAGCTAGTGTATTATAAAGATTGAGCTAAACCCATCTGAATGTGATAAACATTGAAATGATGCTCACTCGTTTGCGGACAAGTGTTCTGAAGACTGACAACACTCCGTTGCTACCATGTCTCTTATGTTCAAATTCTACATGATTCATCATTTGATGGAGCAAACTGACACAACCTTTTCGCAAACATTAAGACTGTAAAAAAATAGATTAAAATTTTAAATGCCAGGTGAGGTCACAGATTGATCTTTGCCAACTTTTGTGCACCGATGATGAACAGAGACTGCTGCTGAATTAAAGAGGTAAAGAAAGGCCTTGAGCGGGAGCTTGTATCATCATCAGAGCTGTGCCATGGTTTTGCAGTTACTGAAAATGTCTCATTTACAGGATCATCATATTGATCAGCATTCTACTGAGAAGAGACCATGAAATACCTGATTTTGGAGAAACCATTTTTTTACACTTTCCAGGATGAGACTGCTGCTTTTTTAACTTTGGACTTAACCTTTCACAATATTTATATTGTATTCCAGAAGATGGATCTGTATTCACTATTTCAGTTCACTTAAGCATTGTATCTTACGAGTTCCTTCAAATTTACGCATGTTGTGTCGTAAAAATTCACACACTGATGACTGATAATCTCTAAACAATAAACACTTGTTTGCAG
The DNA here is from genome assembly GCA_009867235.2 of Psittacus erithacus. Classification (NCBI taxonomy): domain Eukaryota; kingdom Metazoa; phylum Chordata; class Aves; order Psittaciformes; family Psittacidae; genus Psittacus; species Psittacus erithacus. Next base: position 95,690 of record WYDI02183706.1, on the reverse strand, counting down.
TATTGATCTGCAGCTGCTCCTATTTCTATATCTGAAATTAAAAATAACTGCCTCTTACAACTGAAAAGATGAACTAGACATATTAAGCACCTTTATCCATGGTAAAGGTGGACTTTATCAAACATTTTGAACAACTTGCCAGAAATGCCTATTACTGGGCTTCAACACTTGTCAATAGCAGATAATCCTACGGACTCTCACTTTCTTTACCAAAAAAGAGGTAGTTTTACCCTGTAGCCACATGCTCCTTTAATGCCACAGTACCTCTCTCAAATTGTCACTAGTTGTTTGCCTTTCCAAGAATAGGTTTAAATTATTGTTTGTTCCCAGATGTATCAAAATGGCATAAGAAAAATCTTAGATGCATCAAAATGGTGTAAGAAAAGTCATAATTTCCTTTTCACTTTCCAAACAGTAACAGTTCTTATACACAGCTTTAAATAAAAATATGAGATGTCACATTCATTCACACAATTCCATAATGATGTAACAGTCCAAATAACAATTCGAATTTTAAAATATTGTCCTGGATTCAGCAGTAGCAGTCATTTTTTCCTCCTTCCTAGTAGCTGGTGCAGAGCTGTGTTTTGGCTTTAGTCTGAGAACAGTGCCGATAACACCAATGTTTCAGTTGTTGCTAAGTAGTGCTTACCCTCATCAAAGAATTTTCAATCTCTCATGCTCTGCCAGTGAGGAGGGGCACAAGAAGCTGGGAGGAAGCAGAGACAGGACACCTGACCTGAACTAGCCAAAGGGGTATTCCATACCACAGCACATCATGCCCAGGATATAAACTGAGGGGAGTTACCTGGAAGGCCCGGATCGCTGCTCAGGTCAGGCTGGGTATCGGTCAGTGGATGGTGAGCAATTGTATTGTGCACCACTTGTGTTTATTGTTTTTTTTCCTTTCCCATTTTAGTTTTATATTCTCTCCCCTTGCTATTTCCTTATCATTATTATAATTAGTTTTTATTATACTTTCGTTATTAAACTGTCCTTGTCTCAACCTATGGGGTTTACATTCTGTTGATTCTCCCCATCCTGCCTGGACAGGGGAGAAACAAGAGGAGTATGAGGGAATGGCCGCGTGGTTCTGAGTTACCATCTGGGCCTAAACCATGACAAATACCCATCCTCCTGAATATATTCTATTTCATGATACTTCTTCACTACCCCCAAAATTTCTTCTTTTACAGACTCTCCCAAAGAGACAGTAATACATATACACTTACATATTTATAGGTAAATAATATTTATATCATGATTTGCTCTTATATTGCTATAAATATTATTAATTTACAAAATATGGTAACTTTCTGCATCATATACTAACATATTCATTATATGATTCATTTCTGATACCAATAATCCAATGCATTATAGGCAATTAACAGGTAAAAGATTTGTTATCTTTAATATTTGTAAATTTTATTTCAACTGTCTGAAGTTAAGGTGGACATATTCCTGAGCTAAACAAATATTTAAAGCAAGAAACAATACTTAATTATTGTACAGGAAAAACAATTCACAATACCCCTAAAATGACATGAAAACAAACTTTGTCTCCTTATTTGCAAACATTCTACAGATTAAAACACAAGATACACTGTAAATAACTGCATATAAAAATGAATGCACAATGAAAACACAAAAATACTGAACAATAATTGCTGTTTAGTGTCACACATACAATTTTCCATCCTTCAAGGGCAGAACTAATTAGAATATTAGGTTGCAAGGCTCTATTTACAGTCAATAGCATGTTCTCCTATTCCACTGAATAACCTTGTATCTGGGTCTTTTTCTGTGAGATATCTGCTCTACACACTTGCGCAACAACTGTTCCAAGAAATTAAATTAAAATCCTCCTTAAAAACATACCTTTTTAGACAAAAAAAACCCCCAGTATAACATCTCATTAAGGAGTTGTTATACCTTTAATTAACATGAGATACTATAAACAAAACCAAAAGCTCCATACAAGTTAAAGCATGTATAACATATTTTAATGAGTATAATCTCAAAAAGAGCATCTAAGCAAGCCAAAAGAAACGCCCTTCTTCCCATTCACTTCTTTCATCCCAGTCACTCCTTTTCCCATTTTTAAAAATCTGCAATTAAGCATACATTATTGTGTTTCTGAACTGCACATAGGATTTATATGACAACAAATAATTTGAGATGCATATAGACTTCTTATTACATAAAATAAAGCCAGCAACATATGAGATATGATCAACTGCTAAAACACAATAGTCAAACAAGACGGTTTTTAACCTTTCTTTTCTATTGCCTAGCTCTTAAAACTATAGAGTGCTGATGCACTTCAAGTAAATACCTGTGTTTGATTATGCCTGGCTTACAAATTACTTCGGAAAACCTAAACTGAAATGGCCTATAAAATTCATCATAGACATAGAAAACACATATTCTTATCCACTTTATGCACCACCGAATCATGCCTGTCTAGATGATCAGGTTGTCAGCAGTTTACTGTTCATATAGACAGAAGCACTGGGAGAAGAAAAAATCATCCACAAAAGAAGCAAAAAAAAAACCTTTGAAAAAGTCTTGTTCAAAGATTCAAGCTTCACTTAATAAATGATCTGCATTTCACGGTGATTTAACATGCTTTTACTGTCAATTATGACTATTTCTACGTAAACCACAGCTGAATTTTCTCCAGAGGTCGTAAGTATGCATTTTCAGGTTCTCGTTTTGCTAATTCGTCACACAAAGTACCTGTACTTCTGAATGGCAAGTGAATACCTGGAATCCAGAATACAGTGGGCTATCATCTTCTGACCAAAGTAGGCCCAGCATTATCTAGCTTAGATAAGAGTCAAGGAAAATGCCTGGCCCATACAACACTGGGAATTTCTCCCATCTATATCAGAGTATCAGGATATTACCAGGGGGCTAAAGAAGGGCAACAATGAAAGTTGTTCAGCTGTTGAAACCTTCAAATCAAGGCTCTACCGATACTTCCTTACAGTTTTCAATAACTAGCATGATAGCACAAAGCTCTCCTCCTTATATATCATATGTAGACATCACACTTTCCCTTCCGCTTAACCTTTCTTTTGTGATTTAAAATGCATATTCTCATCTGTCTGTTGTTTAGTATTGATGTATGCTGATAAATGACCATTCACCATATTCTGCGAAGGACGGCATTTTAACAGTGGATGGAATTAACCCTGCTCTCCTGTACAGTACTTGGGAACATAAGGACAGAAAAATGGGATTTGATATACTTGTTGTTTCCTTTTATTTTTGAGGCAAAGTATAAGAGGTTTAAATTCGTAAAAATAAAAATAAAATTATCAAGGGAAAAAGAACAATTTTTATTTATAGAATACTTACAAAGACGTGTATACTTTAGACAAAAAAAATGTTTTGGCTACTGAGGGCAGAAGACAGTGGCATGATGAGCTGTCACTGCAGCATCAATATTCATTAAGCATACAGTAGCATTTTGCTATTCATTCAAGTAAGAAACAGAAAGAGATAATGAATACCTAAGTGCAAAAAAAAAGGCAGTAGGGTAAAGGAAATGGAAGAAAAAAAAAGAAAATGTCCTACTGCAGGAGTCTCATACGCTTATAAATATGACAAAAGCATGAACTGAGCTGTATCTTTTCTATAACGTGGAGCTGTGATAACTTGAAAAAATTTCAAGATGTCAACTGCTGGCAGAGGCTTCTTCCTCCTCGGTGGTAAGGAGGTCAGCTCTATCTTGTGAAAGGGAAAATGGATTTTTGTGTAATGAAGCAAACACTGCATTCATCAACCATTTAAATCAAGTTTTCCATTCAAAACCTATTGATTTTAAAGCCTCTGTTAGCCAAAAGTGCACATGCTCTTAAATGTTTTGAGAATCCTAAAGGGCAACATGGAAAAAGGTCGATAAAAAATAATCCCTTTGTGTGTTTTGTATTTTAAAAGCTCCTACAACAAAATTAATAAAGTTCAGGGTTTTTTTCTTTTTTTTTACTCTGTATGTTGGTTGGATGATTCAGACTCAATATTATCTGCTAGAGACTTTGAGAAAACAAATGAACATATACATGACCTATTAAATTTCAGAGAGAAATTAAAAAAGAAAGAAAAGCTCATCTGTAGAGAAAAACCCAAGCCATTCCATAGCGAGGTCATCATGGCATTGAAAGCTCCTTGATCACAATCATGGCTTACAAATTACTTTGGAGAACCTAAACTGAAATGGCCTATAAAATTTATCATAGCCATAGAAAACATACATGCTTATGCTACCTTATGCAGCACCAAATCATTCTTGTCTAGATGAGCAGGAATGACCATGATAATGATTAGCCTTTTAAACACATATAAAAGAGAAGCTTCGAAAATACGCAAAACCTCCCTGAAATGCCTTTTCGTGTGCCAACTCTCCAGAAAAAGAGATTGTGTTCCCCCCTGTCACGAACAAGGCTTTGGTCTGAAAACTATACAGAGCTTGTTGGGACTCCCAAAGTTTGAGATCAGGTATCAGGTTCCCCTTATGAAATACCATGTCCCTGTCACCTTGGGCTCCCTGGGTTTGTTGTGGCCATTTCTGCAGCACGAGACCCCAGCCCCTCAGGTGGGGTGGCCCAAGTCAGTCTCAGTACCATCCTCCTCCCTCAACAATCACTACATTATGGAAGATTTTAAAGTAAGTGGGGGTTCTGCTTCTCTGGATGTGAAGAGAGGTTTTCTACCCTCATTAAGTATTACATGCAAACTCCCACGAAGAATTTTGGTTGACAGCCAGCTTTCCTAGCATGATCAACACTATCACCCAGGATCCATCACTCCCTTAACATGATAGGTAGGAGGAACAGTGCACTCCTGTGAAATATCTACACCTTACAAATGCTCTGTAGTAGCATTAAATATACAGAATTTTGGAGAAGAAGTGTTAAAAGTCTGGTGATGTAAGATATAAAGAAAGAGAGAAAACTGGTGCCTGTTTCACTTACCATTTTCTCCAGCAGGTACTGTTACAGGATGTGTTGGCACAGTATCAGAATTCACTTTTCCATTCTCAAATGTATCATTTTCAGTTTGCTGCAACTGCCAGTTGAGGCCAAACAGATGCATTGCTGGTGGTGAAGGATACAGGTTATTTGATGCTCTTAACCACAATGACAAATTGTACAAATAACGGCTTTCCACTCTTCATAGCAGAATACCAACACACACATTAAAAAATTAAATTACAGGAACAAGCATTCACAGTCTAATAGTTCAACTTAGCAATGGCACTGAGCAATTACTACCGCTGTCCTTTAATGATACAGTGCTTTTGGTGAATGCAGTTGACAGAAAGCTCACCAGTCTCATTTTGAGTCTTTTACCGGTCCCAAATCAATGTTCAAAAAGATAAGCAGTAATTACATCCTTTTCTCTTTTTTCATTTAAGTGAGCTCCTAAATGACCTACTAAAATAAATGATTTCACCAGCAGACAGATCCATTTTGGTCAGGCAGAAAGGGAAAAGAAACAGTGCAAGAGGAGAGGAAGAAGGGTTCTGTGGGTGTTGAAGGGCTAACCTAAGACATGAACACTTCTTATCATGCTGTCACTAACACCCTGTACAACCTCCAGTTATGTGCCCATTCCCCATGTTAATCTGCAGAACAAGGCCAAGACCATTAACAGAGCTGCAGACACTGGGGCACTGTGCACCGATAATGATAATGCATATGCCAGGTTTTTGAACTACTTAATTCCCCACAACCACATTTATTAGAAAGGTGATACCATGTGAAAAAGTTTAGCTAAGCTAATTATGAAAGACAGAGTCAACCTTCTATGGTGTTAGGGGTAACTACTTAAGGAACCTTGATATCACTTGGGATTAATGAATGAAGCCCCTGCCTAAACTTTGAGAGCAAAAATATGGAAAAAATTACCTTAATACTACACTGTAATACATGCAATAAGTGCAATTTCTTGCTATTTGTGGTGCACTTCCTTCTCTTCCAATGACTCTATGATACCAGCAAAACTCACTATATTATAATTACTTTAATTTGCATTTGGTATAACATGGATTTGCTCATTCCATGACAATAGCTATCACCAAAGCTAAAATAGTCTTTAGGTGCTACTGGGGATAAAAATACACTGGAAAAAAAATCTGTAGTAATGTATTTTAACTATCAGTGCAAAATATAAGGAAAACAGTTCACTGTATCTTGTCGCTTCTGGTCTTTTTGTCTCTGAAACAGATTACTGCTATAGTAAATGTTATGATTTTATTTATCCCTTCTATCCAAATGACAAACAATTCCTCATCCCTTTTGGTTTCATCTCTGATCTTTCAATCTCTCTGTATTGACCAACCCTTACCTAACACAAACAGGCATCAGCAGAACTTTAGTCAGGAAGCCAGCAAGCACCACAGAACTAAGACCTTCTGCCAGGTCTTTGCCTTAAACCCTCCCCCTTACCCTCAACAAAACAAAAAAACAGTGCAACCAAAGACATATTAATGAACGTTTCAAAGACTGAAATCCTCACTACAGATGACATATTCTCTTTGTTCCAAGTCTCTGACTCTAACATTACTCTTCTCTCTCAGACCTTAAATTGCCTTTCAAAGTGTACTAATGTAGAATGTTCCTTGACCCTAAAACCTTATTTCTTTTTCCTCCTTTCATCTCTTGTTAAACCATAAATCTGCCCACCACAATTTCATTTTGGCCTAACTCAGCTGAAGTTCTTATTTATATATTAATCATCTGATCACTGTATCTGTTTTAATATATTTCGTCAAAATCCCTAGGGTCAAACTCTATTATTTGTTATACTAGTCCACCTCACTGGCAGCAGTGAAAGACTGCAAATAACTAAATAACATGATTCACACCCAGTATATTTCTTGTCTTCAGTCTGGAGGCCTAAATCACCTCTCCTAACTTTGCTAGCTTCTTATCACTCTTCAGAAGAAAAAAAGAAAGTGGCATTCATTTTGTAACTCCAGAAGTGCATCCCTTTCAAAAATAAGAGCTTGGATCATCATTAACAGCACTGTCTGCAGGTGCTGTGTACATGCCCTATGCCTCTTCATGATGCACTGGGAGATCAGAAGGGGAAGTTCCAACATGACCTTCTAGACATTCCCTCATAACTCAAAACAGCTGGAATTTGAAGACTTCAAAGGCAAGGACCGTGGGATCTATATTGATTACATCTCAAAGAACCATAGTTACTACAAGGTAAGTGACAAGTACCTTTTCTTTGTGTGTACTGACGTGAGTCTCACAGTAGTTCACTGTCAAAGACAGTAACAGTTGCGTCCCTCAAAAATACTATTGCTTTCTCAACTTTGACTGAACTAGCACCAAGTTCAATGAAAAATGTCTAACAAAAATGAACTGAAGGATACATGCAGCTGTTTCACAGACTGTGAATATCAGAATATTTTTGAAGTAGACCAAAAACATTGCTTGACAACCCCAGTTACCCAAAACTTACAGTATGTACTAATACACTGAATAATTCAACTATGTAATCTCCCTGAGACAGCACTATGGAATTTAGAGAATTCTCCTTTTACTACAAACATGTGAGAACGTGAAAGAATTAGGCTTCTTGATACAGGATCAAAATACAAGGCGCAATTTCTTTAGCGATGGGGAATTTTAAGAACATGGATAAACTGACTGATTAAGACAAATTCAGGCACTATTTTGTTGATTAAGATCTGTCTCTTCTCAGCCAACCATAGAGCAACCTTTAAGCCCTCATCAGTGTTACAAGGACAGCAAGGCACCTGTTAAAAGATCTTGATGCCCCCACAAGTCTGATAAGCAGCTCCTGGTACTGGTAACTGCAAACTGAGAGCACACCTCAGTGGGGGGTCTGAGCCCTTGAAATTAAATGTTATGAACTAGTTCTGAATTTCCAGAGGGGGAATGATGCAGGTAGACTGCAGTGGTGTATATACTTGTTTGATTTCCTCAGGTCTAGAAAAGGATGAAGACTTTCTTCCACTTTTGGGATGGGGATGTAAAAGCTAAATCTCCTTCTCTGTTTCTACTATGTTTAGAGAAATGGTAGGTTTACTTCTTTCTATAAAGAATTTGATATATGAAGCAAAATTAAAGCAAAAACATATATAAAGCAAAATATATTTCTCTATTCTCAGATGTTATTTTAGTCCCAAATATAATGTGAAGCAGTTTCTTGATTTTTGGATTAAATATTGCCTGTCAGGTCTCCTTTATTCCCATTCCATTTGGCATTAATTTTGGTGTTAGAAAATGACAATGAACACAAGAGACCATTCCTAGAGTAACTAGTTCCAAGTCTGCCAAATCTATGAGGCTACTAACACTGGAACAGCTTTCAGTACTGGTATATATATCTCTGATGGCAGCAAGGACTTGTCTGGGAATGCCAGATACCTCTAACCAACAGACATGCAGCTTGGGATGAATGTGGTCGGGGACAACAACTCAATCCAAATAACCCACAGCTGCAAGCATGGATGAAGCCTCAGGGGATGGGAGAGAAGATGAGTTGTCAGAATACAAATGTGCTCACTAAACCCTAATAAAAGCCTCCTTTAACTCCTATCAGGACTGGGATGACTCTCCCCATTATGAAACAGATGATGATATCCTCTGCCTATTCTGCTGTTTCAGTCCCCAGCTCTACTCTGCAAAGTAATTTCTAGCCACCAACAGATCTTCACTCACTAGAGTTATGATAGCATTTTACCTTGGGACTGACAGAGTTGTTTAAGGTGGTATTTGTACTGCTGTTGGTCAAATTATCAGCATTATGGCCAGCCGTTTACAGCGTGGTGGTAGTTTAAATGGTGAGGACTCTGTTCCCTCTAACGGAGTAGAAAGGAGAGACAGCAGAGAGGAGAAAGACCTGTAGGATCTGTGCTGCTCTTAGCACGAACACAGCATCAGTGTCTAGGTGGTGCTGGTTGATATGGCTGAATTCTCCAGAACAAATCTCAAACATATGAGCAGTAAATAAACCAACAATTGAGCTTTCTCCAACATCTCCTCCCTCCCATATTTCTGCAAAGCAGAACATGCCAAATGGACTGAGAGATTCAAAAGATAAGATTCAGAGCTCAGATTAGGGTGCACTTATACCTACAGTAGCATTGATGTCAACACAAAAATGCTATCATTTGTTACAGGCTATCAGGTAATCTTACCATCTGTCACCACATAGTTCACTGAAGGTTTTCTGAACCACCTTAAACTGTTTTGTCAAGCCTGGCTGATCTTACCTTTTACTGTGTAATTGAGGCCTACTTTGGTTTGTAATCAAGTGCACGAGGCCTTCATTTCCACTCAATACTTAAAAGAGTAAATAAGAATACATTTCACAGCAAAACACTTTAAAAAGTATTATGACTAGATTACACTGTGTAAAACATTTTACAGTAATATGCTTCAAGTAGCTGCTGCTATCAGGCCCTTTCATCCTTTTAAAGTTGCCAGCCCATTTGCCTTGCATGTTGCTTTCTCAGGCTAGTATTGCTGTGCTTTATGCATTCTCTTCACAAGGAGCTTGTTTGTGAGCAAACATACTGTATTATCACTTCAAAACCCTCCTTGGGACTTTCTTCAGCAATCCAAAAAGAAATCAGTCCCTTCATTAGTAGGTGGTAAGACAGGGTAATTTATGTAACTATGTGGCAGAACTAGAACGATAAGAGCTGACAACTACCTGCTGCACTTGACTGAGGAGTCTTTTCTCTTTGCTGCCTTGCTCACTAGCTCAAAGCTCTCTTCTGCCAAAGTTATGAGAGGCACAAAAAAGAACTAACAGAAAAGCAATTTAGGTAACTGTTTCTCCGTTTAGCAAAAACTGGTCTTGTCTGGATTTTTTTTTCCATCTCCTCAAACACTTGAATGGTAAGAGGGCAAGGACAGGTAACTGATAAAGAAATTCGATGCCAGCATCCTCCAGCATCTAGGATGTAGTTCTGAACAGAAAAAATTTGGACACAGATGTGAATATACATATAATGCTAGGGTTTATGATTGCTATCAGAAAGAAAGAATATTTTTTTTCTTTGTAGGAAGAGCAGCAATATGCAGTAAAAACCAGAGAAACTTATTTCCTGCTTTGGTCAAAATTCAAGGGCTTCTCTATAGTAATTCACCAGGATCAAACACATCTGTTTTTTTTTAAATTACCGTGACAAATAGGCTCATTAAAATATGAAAAAAGGGCATAGCAAACAAAATGTGAGCTATGCAAGTGAAAGCATTAAAGATGCAGGTGATAAGATAAACAAGCAAAACCATATGCACATAAGCACAGGCTTTATCCAGAGAAGCAGCCCTACAGTAACTGGAGAGGTAACTGAAGTCCAAGTCTCAAGTCTCTGAAGTACTGGTCAGAAGTGCCAGTAATTGGTCACCTTCCATTTTGAATTCAGTAAACTTGCTTTTGCAGTGAAAATTCTAAAAACAACAGAACCCATTTCAGGGGAAAAATAATTTACAGACAGGAGGATTCCTTGAAGTAGAATTAAACAGAAACAGAGTTGCCTGAATTGAGAAATGGACTTCCAATGTTCCTCCAGCTCTTTCTAGTATAACAACAGGTGAAAATTAACACTTGAGAGCAGAAATTAAAAAACAGCAGCTATGTCTAAGTAGCAAGCATCTCCCCAGGACCTCTGGAGAAGGCCTATGGTGTATGTTCTATAAACACAAAGAACTCTAGACTGTGGGGAAAGTTGTCAAGAGGAACTGAATGATGTTGATGATCCTCTTCCCTTTCTCCCATGTGTTTTACAAGGTATGGTAATCAAGCTTTATTATTCATGAAGCTGCGCTTTAAGAGGAGCTTCTTGCTAAGACACTGAACTGATTTTCTAGGACTGCTACGTATTTCTGGGTCCTGGTGCTTTCAAACCATGATTTACAAAATTGCTTCCCTAGGATTAATAGAATAATATATATGCACACTTGCACATAAAGAAAAGTGAATATCATTTATATTTAAAGCAATGCAAAAAGATTATAATTTAAACTAAGCAAATTGCAATTATTGCTCAATCTTGTTGAAGGATTATCTTTTAGTTCATCTCCCTGTTGGCAATACATTTTCAAATGAAATATTTGAACATTGAAGTGGTTTTTGAAATTATCTCCCATATATTTTTCTTGCAGCTATAATTAGAATCTAAACCTATTTTATCCTGAAGGACCTGGAGTGGACCAGAAGATGTGTAAATCAACTGTCAGTGATTTGCATTCATTTGCTTTTTTTCTAAGATAATAGGATGATTTGGATGTTGCTGCAGATCAAATAGTGAATTAAAAACAGTTGATTAAAATTTCAAATAAACCAAATTAAAAGTTAGACAAGTTCTTTATTAGTTTTTCTCAAATCAACAAAAAGCCTGTTATCTCTAAATTCAAAATAACTTAAACCTGCATGCTTTTGAGCACCCTCAAAGGGTTAGCCACCAGAAGCATCATATAAAAGTTTCTGAACCTATATTTTGAATGTAAAACATATCAGTATAGTGTTGTATGAAAAATTTAGCAATATCTATCAAGATCAAGATAGTAACTGAGAAAGTGCAGTCTCTTTCCTTTCATCCTGAACTATTAAATGGGTCCATTGATTTTACTGTTCTACCTGAAAAAAAAAAAAAAAATCCAACCTTTATACTCTACTCATTTTCTCCTGGAATATTTTCTTTACAAAGAATTTGCAAAATACATCACAAAAAATTGCCTAGAAAAAAGTACAGCAACAAAGATGTATCAGCTATCTTCTATGGATAAACTTACTTTCTTTGCCACTAATCGAAGATTATTATATGTCATTTTAAAGTATTGTTGCATATGAATTGTTAAGATGCATGGTAGTCTTAGAGTAAGTATTTCTACTACATTCACCCCAAAATGGAACATTTATACCTCTGAAAACTTGTATGGCTAGATGTCTCATTTTAGTTGTCAAGCCTGGGACTCTTACATAACAACGGTCTAATTCTGTCAACAGCATTATGTGAGGCTCAGCCAAAGCTTAAGGGAGAATCCAGATTTCTTAAAACAGAAATCAAGATTCAATAGCCTCTTCTTTAAATAAGATCTTTATTCTAATGATCATCCAAAGTTCTCCATTATGTAACAGTCTTCAGTGTTACCTAAACAGTCTTTTAGTATTATGCTGGGCTTTCTTCTGAACAGAGCTTTTTTGGTTTTTTTTTGCTTTGTTTTTGTTTTGTTGTTTGCTTGTTTTGTTTTTTTGGGTTGTGTTTGTTTGTTTGTTTTTCCAGATAATCTTGTTCACAGTTAACAAGATGGTGAAAAATCATTACAGGTACAGAAATGATGGGGAAGCGCATATTAGATTGCTGACTCCTCCAAGATGAGGCTTGTTTTGTCCCTTTTAGTTCATGCAAAGGCATGAGAAACATTCCATAAATTTTGGGTTTCTATCTAATAATGTCATAATCAATGATTTTGTTGTCAAATATTGTGGTGGAGAAAAAAAAGTATCCTGATTTACACTTTTCAAGACTAGGTTGAGACTGCAGGATAATTACTTTGCTGTATTCCTTCAGGCATTTCTTTACTTTCTTCCTTCTCTATATTTAACTCCTTCCCTTTCCTTCCTTCTCTATATTTAACTCCTTCCCTTTCCTTCCTTCTCTATATTTAACTCCTTCCCTTTCCTTCCTTAAAGTTGCTTTCTGGAAAACAGCTGAGGCTCACATTTATGTTTATCTATTCTATTTTTGTTCCACAACTCCAACAGAAGTCTTGCTCAGGGCGACATCCTTTAGATCGCAGCCCTCGTAAAAAAGAAGTGTTAAGAAAAGAAATGTCCATGTAATGTCTCAAAATTCATTGAAATAATCTTTCTTAGGAAAAACCTCAATGAACAGGTCCAACCATTTTTATAGTTCAAAAGCATTATTTATTACAAAACAACCCAACAAATCCAAATGCAACAAAACCCCACAAATCTCTTGAGGGATTTAATAATAATGAAGTGGCACTATATGAACATGCTTAACCTATTTGCATGTTGACGGCATAAAGAAGTGATGTCTGATGAAAAGACTTAATGACCAAAGGAAAAAGAAACAGAGGCCAACTAAGGTGATGTTCAAAGGACACATCGAGCTCGGATTTTATAGTATGTAGTGAACTACTGGTGTTGCATATTTCCATCTCATGACTGGCTAGAAAAGATCAAAGCTTTTTATTTCCATATTAAGAATGACAGAGTATTACAGCAAACATGCAATAAGGGGAAATGTAATAAGCCTTAATAAAAGATGATAATAAGGTTTGATAAGAACTTTTGGAATGTCACCAAATCTGGAATGCAAGATGAAAGCAGCTACATGTAGAGATTGCAGTGTGTTATTTGGAACCCCACAGAGCTAAACTGTGATTAGAACTACATATTTTTCCATAAATTAGCTTTTGTTTTGAATTTCCTGCTGAGATCATATACAAGTTGATTGAACGTGCAAGTCAATATATAGGTTTTCTAATTCTTTGCTGTTTGTTAGGTTTCATGATATTACAATTACAGTGGTCCACTTGTAGATCAAAGGTACATGATTGAGGCCAAACCAAAATAACTTAAAACCTCTTTACAAAACTTCTTTATGGTGATTTAGATCTATCCAAGATAATTACCGCTCACCTACCTGAACTGTGCAATTATGTAGATGATAAACCAACCACTACACACAGCTCAATTTGTGTATTCAAGAATTCCCACTTAAATCTACATTTAAAAACAGTATAGACATGCTGAGGTCACCATCAAAGAGGCCTTTTTACACAACTCTACCTTACCTCAACACCTCCAATACAAACTTGTAAGCCACCTGCTATCTGTGTGGGCAAACAATCCCGTGCAAATCACTGGTTCAAAACCCCAATGTTTAAGTTAGCTTAGTGATCCACCTACTAAAACCTCTCCACCACCCCTCTGTTTTAGCTCAGTTCTTCACAGGGACATAGTTCCTCACCACATCACCAGCAATTGTGTCTGCCCAAGCAGCTGTGTGCCTGGGCCAGAGACACGCAGGAGGAACTGGGTACTAGATGGAGCATCCCTTATTTTTTAGTCATTAATGCATTTTATGTGCATTGAACTAACACACCATGTTCCTCCAGCAGCTTCACTAAAGTGAGATGTGGCTTTTAAGAAACTGTTCCTGTGAGGAAAGATATACCCTAGATTCATGAAAAATATTATGAAAAAATATCATATATGATTTATGGAAGAAACCTATGACATAAAGACAATCTTACTGTTCATTGTTTGTACGGACAGTGACTTGTTGCTTGCAAGCCAGTCTGTAAGACACTTTGTATTTAAGAGTTATGTAAGCCTTGGGAAACATGTTAGGATTACAGTTTCACATTGATTTTTTCCCCCCTTAAAATAAAATTAGCCAAGACACTGAACTACAAAATCTTACAGATGATGTGAAGAACAGGCAGTCTTTGTTTAAAGTAACAGTCACTTATAAAATTGATGGAGAAAATCAACTACTGCTTTTGCTGTGTGAAAAGACTGGATTAGTAATAAGGATGCATTTTAAAATTATCCTCTACTTTTTGCCCCAGCTGAATTAAAACAACAAGAAGCACAGTAACTCTCCTGTTCAAACATGTAGATACCTCGGTATCATTACCTCTACTTGAGATTATGAACAGGAGAGAGACAGAAAAGAAGCTGCTGGGGCAACCTGCTCTTGTGGAAGGTGTCCCCGCGCATGGTGGGGGGGGGTGAAACTAGATAATATTTAAGGTCCCATCCAACCCAAACCATTCCGTGATTCTATGAAATAAATATACTACTCTTCCTGTACCACAGCAATGGTAACTTAGAAGTATTTTTCAATTAAAACCACAGGAAACACACCTGTTTCTTTACTTAGAGGTTTCTGGAGCTAGCTCATTTTCGAAATGGCTGATATTAATTTACGATACCTAAGCCCTTCCTATATTACTCCTTGCATGGAGTTATTAAAAGATGCCTTTGCGCAATTTTAGTTCATCAAATGTTGGCAAAACCACTCTGTTTTTGTTTGATTGGTTTTATCGAGAAAAACTAAGTTTGCAAACGCAAATGTCCACAGTTGTAGCACATTTGTTTTTCCTGGATTATAAAACCACAAATGCTGTTACACGTGATGATTCCTAAGAGACAGTATTTTATTTTATTTTTTTTTTATGGTTTTGTGAATGAAGTTGTCTGAAATAGCATCAATGTGAAAATGAAGGGTCTCATATGTAAAAGATTCCTGTCTACTTCAGGGGACACCTGCTTTCATCTATAATTAATCACTGCAGTGGGGTAATTACACCTATATAAAACCCATGTGCTTCTGCAATCTCAGTCATAAATGTAACATCAAATAATATTGCTCAAAGCAAGTTTGAACACATGTACTTGACCTTTTTATTCTAAAGTGCTTGTGTATGGAGAAGCTTACTAAAATCTCATCTGAATCTGACATTTTTAACAGCATGAATTTCTTAAAGCATTCTAAAAGAGACCAAAGAGTTGTCTTCATAGAAGAGATTAAAGAAAAAATTGCAATTTACAGAAAATATGCAATTTATAAAAGACGCAACTCGTACACAAAACTAAGAGTTTAAATACATGTATTATGATCATAGCAGATAGACAGCACATCTCTAGGGGCTGGCTTGTTTCTTCACAGACGGGAGTTGTAAATTAATGGAAACTGCCAGCAGAGAAGACTGTACCTGTACGTCCACAACAACTTAGATAATCACCTGAGTAACTCCATCTCTGCTTTGCAAAATCTCTTAAACATAAGCATGCATATAAAGTATCACATATGCATACATACTACTAAAATATACTACATGTTTACATGCATTGATAAAATAGGAACTACATCTTTAAATTAGTGTTAGCTTGCTATGTATCAGAAAAAAAAAAAAAAAAGGTAGCTGGTATAATTTAACTTCACTTCTCATTACACTACAAATTGCTACTGTTTAGGAGCCTGCCAGAAGATTATAGGAGGAGTACAGAAGGGCTAACATCTCTACAGAATGTGGCTGCAAGAATCATAGAATCATTTAGGTTGGAAAAGACTTTTAAGATCGAGTCCAACCATTAACCTACCACTGCCAAGTCCACCACTAAACCATGTCCCTAGGCACCATGTCTATACGGCCTTTTAAATGCCTCCAGGGATGGTGACTCAACCATTTCCTTGGGCAGCCTGTTCCAATGCTTGACAACCTTTTGGTGAAGAAATTTTTCCTAATATCCAATCTAAAACTCGCCTGGTGCTACTTGAGGCCACTTGGTTCTTGTCCTGTCATTTGTTACTTGGGAGAAAAGACCAACATCCACCTCGCTACATCCTGTCAGGTAGTTGTGGAGAGCAATGAGGTCTCCCCCGAATCTCCTTTTCTCCAAGCTAAACAACACCACTCCTCATAGGACTCTTCCTCTGGACCCTTCATGAACTTCATTGCCCTTCTTCAGACACGGTCTAGAACCTCAGCGTCTTTCTTGTAATGATACTGCATCAGAGTATGATGGCAGAATCACATAGTGCGGGGCCTATGGACAATGACATCATGTCAACTTGTTAGTTTATTATTACACCTGTTACACTGCCAGCATTACTGAGTCTGAATTTGCTCCATTAGGCAAAAGTGCAGGGTGACAGGACTATTGCCAAAAAACTTAGTGATAAATCTTCATTAGAATACAAGCCTTTTTTGGAACAGAAGCGGGTATGCTCCTTGACAGATTAATTTTTTTAATCCCTTGAAATCTTGTCCAGTCTTTTTTAACCTCCTGACTGCCAATTACATGTTCCTACATCCTTCTGTGTGAGGATTATCTTTCTCAATGAATGTTTTACTCTCAGTGCCACTAAGAATAATAGCATGTGGCATCCACTACACTAATCAAATGTTAACAGTGTGCACTCCTGAAACAGCGTGATATTATGTTTTGCACTTAGTCTGAAACACAGTAACAAGATCTTTGCTTAAAAAACATTAATTGAAGGCATAATCCATAATGATGTTGCTGCAAGAGACAAGAAAGTATATTTAAAGTTCATGCTTCAAGACACAGATGTTCAACATGTTTAGACTTTACACTATTTCAATGAAAGATGTTAAAAACACTTTCAGCCCAATAAGGTGGTAAAGCATAACAACTTCATTTTCTGACTAGTTATTCTCTCTGCCTCCCAGTTTTGGTTGTGGTAAACATAAGAAATACCACTGTTGTTTACAAAATATTTCCACACCAAGGAGGCACAATGAGCTCATCAGCAATGCTGTAAATATTATATGAAATTCATGCAGGTATCTAAAAGTCATGGCTATGGGATACCATGGAAAATAAATTTATCTCATGTTAGACAGCTGAAAAATCTCTGCAATGCACAGGCATTGAAGTTCTAGCTGTAATATTAAGCTTCATGTTAAAGCATAAAAGCTGACAGTCACATGTGTATCTGAACACGGCCATTTCAGAAATGGCTGAAAGGAGTTGCCTTGACTGATGTTAGTAAGTCATGGCCTACAAGTATCAATTATCTGACTTTTGGTACTTAGGATGCTAACATCCTTTAGAAATTTCAGGAGCTGGTTTCTGCCTGCTAAAGAAGTGTGCTATGTGGAATTCACCAGGTATATGACCACACACTAAAAGCCCAACTGAAGAGACTACATACATGATCTTCTGTCCGAGAAGAGCAACATGTGTCACTGATGTCTAAAACCACAGGCAAGCAGATTTTGACAGACACAGAGCAGACACACACAATGGGGAGGCAGAGCCCTGCGCACAGCATTGCCATTGGAGGCATCTGATACCAGAAACCTGCAATCTGGGAAAAGAAAGGATGACAGGAAACACAGCTGCTGCCTCCAAATGTCCTAGCAACACCTGGAGCCTTCCTTAAAAGTCCCATGGACTGCTATTTTTTTTTTTTAAGTGAGATATATAACTCACAGAATAACAGAACCACAGACTGGTTTGGGTTGGAAGTGACCTTAAAGACCATCCACCTTCCACTAGACCAGGTTGCTCAAAGCCCCATCCAACCTGGCCTTGAACACTTCCAGGGATGGGGCAGCTACAAGTTCTCTGGGCAACCTGTTGCAGCGTCTCATCACCTTCATAGTAAAGCATTTCTTCCTAACGCCTAATCTAAATTTACCCCCTTCCAGTTTAAAATCACCCCCCCTTGTCCTATCACTACATGCCCTTGTAAAATGTATTAGCTATCTCAATGCCTTTAATTTGATGGAAAAAGAAATGGTGTGAGAGCATAAACCTGGCAAACTGCAAAAATCTGCCACATATCTGCAGACAGGGAACATACTGCCAAGCCCCACACCTCAGTGAAGCTCTGGTCATAGCTAAGGTCCCAGCACAACCTCGGGAAGCTGACAGAAACGGGGAGAGAATGCAGAAAAACAAAAGTTATTGATAAAACTCACAGTGACAAAAGCATTACAATACTCAAAATTAAATGCAGGTCAAACAGAAAAAGTTACAATAAACACATAATGAAAGTAAAGGTGATTAATGGCAACTAAACTATATTCTCCCTCATGCCTGTTAATTACAATACCTATGCTGGGTATTGTAATAAAAATTCCATTTAAGTGGCATTATTAATTAAGCTGTTTTCCTCATTCCTGGCAGTAATTGAGCTTTACAAACAGCAGAATATTGTTAACTTGGCATTGCAATCAAAAAGAAGTATTATATTGCTCTTCATTGATAAAGTAAAATAGATTCCTTTTGATTACAAGTATATTTAGTCATTGCTTTAGTCACAGAAAAATTCCATTTTATAATTGTCACAGTTTTATGTCCATTAGTCTGGGGGAGGGTGACTGTCTCCTCTGCCACTGAGCCCAACAGGAAAGGCATCTGGTCCTCCACAATCTGGAAATAGATGTGAATGCGAGCACTGTCATGCTAAATCCCGAGTAACATAGGAGAACCACAGATAACAAATTCGTAAACAGCACTGGAGAAATGGAAAGTTAAGCTCAGTTTGCAGAAACAGACAATTGCCTAATCTTTAAGGATTACTTAAAATTCACATGCAGGATAGTTAACTCACCCTCAGCTGTAATTTTCACACTCTGCATCCCTCTGTGTCAGCCTCCTCTAATAATGACTTGTTTACTGTTTTTTCCTACCTCCTTTTTCTCTTTCTACCTTAAAACCTCTTAAAATTGCTCTGTTACTATGCTCAGTAAGTTTTTGAGATAACTCTGGAGATAGTTGTCCATTATTAGAAATCTATCAGCATATAAATTTTCATCTTAAGTATCTTGAGAAGATGAAAAAACGGTAACATTTTCAGATGGACCAAAAGCATGACTGCACAACATAGTAACCACAATGTACCTATTTTTATACAAATGTGGAAAATTATCTGTAATTATCAAACATGGCTTTCAAGTCTGGTATCTCTTTTCTGTTCACATTTCATTTGCAATTTGCATTATGACTATATGGTCATCTCTGTGTCATAGCAGAACAGCAGTTTTGTTACTCTTTCTCATAGAATGGAATATAAAGCAAAATACATGTTTTCCCAGAAGATATTTCAGTTAAGTCTAAATGTTAGCTTTCTTCTCTGTTCAAAATGGATTGGCTTAACTGTTCACAGCAAGCAGTAGTAATAAAAACAGTCCCGTGGCCTTTTTAATTAAATAAAATTCCTTTTCCCCTTTTTTCCCTACAGAAGAGATGTTCTTCTGCTATCACTAATATGTAAACATTTGCTTCATCACAGAGAATAGCTGGCTCGTGTATATTCTTGTTCTGACCATTTGCTACAGAACTAAGGCTAACAAAATGATCAAAGGTGTACAGAGGCTAAAATGCTCAACAGACTTGGAACTATGAGAGATTGTTGTGAAGAAGTAAGGACAGCAGAGGCCTAAGTAGGTCAGGTCTCACTGTGTATTCAAGGAATGTTTCACGTTCATAGAAACCTATTTAGCAGACATAAGACAACAGTCATGACAGATGCATCCAATCTTGCAGTGTACAACTCCTCAAGCTTATTTGTCTGAATCTGATATTGTGTAATTCCAACACTGACTGAGGAAAATTAATCGTGTATTTGGTTTTATGCACAGTGAAAATGGCACTAGTCTTGTGTATTGACTTAGACAATGTCAAGACAGTGCCGTATCTGGCACTGCCTGATGTCCCCAAATTCTCATGAATTTCTTCTCGTTGTTGATTCCACACTAAAGAAGAAAGAGTACCAGCCTGTTAATAGAGCTCCTCAGAGTTCGTGCTATGCAACATGTAAGAAACAATTCCTGACTGATGTGGTTCTCAACAGTTGCAAGGTTATTTTTTCTGTTAGAAAAAACCCTACAACCAGGAATAACAAGCTCCTCCCCTTAATAAAACCAAGAGTCGACAGAGAAGATCCCAAAAGGCAGAACTGAAGTGTTTACATATGAAACTATGATTTGATGCCCATGTTTGACCTAGGAGTTGCTCTACAAAACTTTCCCTTCATTCACTCACTGCAAATGACGTATACTGAATGAGGCAGTAGGCCACGGGGAGCTGAAGGATGAAATTCTCTTTTGTCTTGCATGCTGTAAGGCTGGACTCTGTTTCTGGCTCTCACACAGACTCTGTGTACCAAGTTTGGGTAAAAGTATTGATGTGTATATAACAAGAGGTCAAACAAAGGCAACTTCATATTTCTTACTCTTTCATGGCTTAAACTTAATACTGCTCTTCCTAGTCTTCCAAACAGGGAAAAATAATCTACAATGTTCATGTTGGAAAAAAACTGGTCATTTTCTTTCTTGGTTGCAAATCTGATTACGGATAGCAGTTAAGGAAATGAGCAGCTTGCAGAAATTCCTGTGTAATCCTGATCCCAAAATGAGGAACTTTATATTCTTTATTCCCCATCTTTTTAACCCATTATTTCAGAGAACTTTTCTTTGAATCCCCTAAACTAGAGCTAATGTTTAATTTCACTCTTCTATATGTTGCTGCACTATCTTTTGGTTCAGCACTTGCATGTTTCTGTTGCTTAACTCTTTGTTTCTCAATCATTTAACAGTAGATGAAGCCTCTAAACATTATTTTTCACAACTCACTTCTATTTTCTCTAAAAATTAGCAGGTCTCGCTGACAGGAATGGTAAACTTACACATTTTGTACATTGCAAAGTGGCTGAGAGATACAACTAGGGCTAGAAAAGCAAGAATATGCATGAAGCGAGACTTTCTTTCCTTTAGACTGACATAACATTTTCATTCCCTTGTGACCCCCAAGACTACATTAAGTGGCTTTACAATGCAGTGTTTGCTATGGTCTCTACCCAAGCTGACACCCTCTGCTGTCAACTCCTCTTTGTAGAGGTAGGAGTTTTTCCTCTCAGAGTGATGGAAGAAGTGCAAGACAGACCAGACTCTTGATGCAGCTTCTTCCTCAGGGTGGGCTAATTGATGGAGCAGTAATTGACTGAGCAGTTCTGCAAAGGCAGACATAAAGTCTAGCAAACTGTCTCTTCTGCCTTATGTTGCCTGAGCAAAGGATTTGAAGTCACTTCTACTCCATACCCACTGCAACTAAAATAAGCCTGGGCATAACATGTTCATCTCTCTGCCTTTCTGAGAAGGGCCTGGTTACACCACCATTCACTGGATGAATAGTCCTATTAGTTCTTCAGTCTGCAGTGGCCACAGTCACAGAGATGGTATCAGCCACACTACGGTCCTCATCAATTTTGCAGCAAGTGCTGTAGCATTTTCATGCTTGTGGCAATGTCTCCCTGTGAAGTTCAAAATGCGTCTCAAACTTGCTTTACAAATGTGACACGCCACTTCAGCTGCTGTAAACCTCAGCAGACAAGCCAGACCACTGTGTTAGAGGCATGTCACAGGATGCTAGAGGTCATACAATACTGCAGTCCTCCCCATCTTTTTATGTAATGACTAATTTCCTACCCAGCCATTTCCCTTTCACACCTATGTTATGAAATGGTTAAACACAATGAAGGACTGTTTCCATCTTACATTAATGATTTTCACCAATTTATATTTGGATGGCCTATTAAATGTAGAGTATTTCTGATATTACATCTATAGAGATGATAAAACCACATATATGAATGAGTGCAATCCATTCATAGTTTTATGGATCTGAAGTTCTCTAGAGAGCCTCCCTGAGTGCTGGATTTTACATTTAGATTGCTGAGTTAGCTGAAATATGTGTAATATCACCAGTAGGCAAAGAGCTCCCTATTGACTATGGGCAAAGGAAGGCCCTCGTGCACTGTTTATTTCAGCAAGGATGTGAGCTGGCATGCAGCCATGAAACAAAATGTTGTACAGCTATATTTGGGTTTTTTTTACAGGGTATGTGAATAAATGATGTGTGGAGCTGAAAGCTCTCGCTCAATGGAGAGCTCGGCTCTTTTTCCCGAATACAGGAGTAGAGACGCTTATATTTCTTAATGTGCCTATGGGACAAATAATCCGGCACAGCTATCTTCCTGTGCCCCTCAGATTCATAAGTAATCTGGCTCTTTTGGGGCCAGCAAAGTTTAGAGCTCAGCTCAGAATCAGGTCTTCAATATTTTACTATCTGTATGCCTGTTTTTCACAATTCTTGACAGTTACATTTCATACTGAATTCCTTCTGTCGTATTTATGTATTTATTTAGTAGCAGATATTTGCTTCTGATGATTTATGAGGCAATATGATGGAAACTGAGCACAATTAATGTGTTTTATAAATGGGATGATTTCAATCCCACATTTAAAAAGTAGTGTTGAAGCTTAACTCTGAACCACACCTTTATACTCCTGCGTACATTCACACAATACCCCTACAAATCCAGTGATTGAAAGAGGCTTGGCAGCAGTGACTAGCTCTAGATGCATACATGTCTTTTGTTCTTTGGGGTTGGCAGCTGAAGTAGGAAGGCTGCTCAGGAGGCTCTGCTTTGCTGGGGCAGAGAGGAATTTCTCCAGCTACTCAGCAACCCAGTTTCTTGCACTTTTCACAGGAGCTTCAGCCCAGTAAGAACTACTTCAAAGGCTTTATACAGCTTATGCTGTGCCTTGGATTGAAATGTAGCAAGCCTGTTTCAACAAAGGCAATAAAGATTTAAGGATCGTAAGGCCTTCTAGGCTTTATTATTAACTTACACTGATTTTAAAGAGGGAGGGAAAGAAAGATTGATTCTCCCCTTTTCTTTCTGTGACTTCTTAATACTATGAATCTGAGTGCAACTAATGCCAAAAACCTGACCCTTATGCTTATTTTTTCATAAAAGTGGTGACTTAAGCTTCTAATTAACAAATCAGTCAAAAGAAAAGTATTTGAAGACAATTCATGGAATAAGAGGTGAAAAAATCTGTAAACTAGACAAAACCACAGAAGAAGTTACAAGCACAAAGAGAGTCTATTCTACTGCCGCATTAAAGTAATGATATTTTTCTCACAGCCAAGCACTGCCCCCATTAATTGCCTAAAACTCAAATTATATAATATTTATAGCAAATGTTTAAGAAATTAAATAATTAAAGAGATGAGGAAATAAAAGAAATCCTCTAAGATAAAAATTGGGAAATGGAATACAACAAACGAATAGAGAAAAGAGAGAATAATTAAAAATAAACAACCCACAAGAGAGGAAGAAATCTCCATCTTCCCTGTATGTTGTGCTTTTGGACAACTATTTCCCTATCTTGCAATCAAAAGTCTATGTTAGGCTTTTGCTCTAGCTCTATACACAAACATACGTGTCTGTAATGATTAAATAAGTGATAGTTAGCATTCCTAAATGTAGTATTAGTTATATTTCAAGCAAAATGTGAGAAGAAGAGTTCCATGGATATGCTGCAAGTTACAGCCACATTATAGAATGTTTACAGCCTGTATTTCAGAAATACTTTCATAGGAATTAGACACCACAGAGCTTAATTGTAGTTCAAATACTTCTTTAAAGTTAATTCACCCACCATCACGCTGCAGAATGCTTGCAAGACTGTCCTGGGTTCAGCAGGTTCTCAGGCTGAAAGTCAAAAACACAGCACCACCAGCTACTAAGAAGGAGAAAAATGACTGCTACTGCTGAACCCAGGAGAAAAACATTCAAATTTTATTTCTCCTCTAAACAATTGGGACTTTTCATTATATTATTGTTGTGGTTTTTACTGTTACCAAAAATGTTGATAGTTAAAGGTTAGTATGTCACAGTTCATATGCAATCCATTAGACACTCAATTCATGGTGACAATTATAAAAAAGTGGGACTCACCTATAAAGTAGGACAGCAGTATTGCCAGCAGCACTGAGACCCCTACAGCACAGAGTGCAGTACATTTCCAGCTACAGTACTTTGAAGACTTCTTGAATTTAAAAGCACTTCTGGATAGAGTGTTCCTAGGTAGTGGCCGAGTAGGAGGGGAATAAACAGAGCCGGATGCCATTGTGTACCCTGGTGTTGCAGTACTGAACAGTGGTGTGGTCCCTGTTCCTGTTTTGAATAGGAAATGCCTGTGGAAGAAAGAGTGTATGGTAAAGCATAAAAGTAATTAAAGCTGGAGCAGCCATACCTCTTCTGTTCTATGTTGCCTATTTTCCAAATAGCTGACAACATCCAATCTACAAACATAAATGGAAAAAACCACTTTCCCTTTAAAAAAAGACTGACACCTCCCCCCCCCCCCCCCCAAGACATCACTAATACACTGCTATACAGACAGGAAACAGAACTACCCAAAACACAGTATGGTAGGGAGGAGGTCTCTCAAGAGTTTATCCGACAAGTAGGGACAGGCTTTCTGCTGCTGTTTATTTTTGTTGGCTTCTGCTACAGGCTACAGGGAACTCCATTAAGAAGTCAATAATGAGCAATCTGACTATAGCCCACACTACTTATCACAGCTTTCCTGGGTTAAGTACAAAGAAAACAGAAATCTTTCAGATACAAACTTTTGGAAACTTTGCCAAAATTAGTCAGTTAAAAGATTATTTTTTTTGGTCCTAAATACTCAGTTCACTAATTCATATCTCATTGCACATAATCTTACTGTAACAAGATCTGGTTATGGATACAGCAGCTTTGTTACAGCCCAAGCAAGTACTCTGCAGAATTACATTTAGTAAGTGCTCAAAAAGAACCACAACCAGCAACAGAAATGAAAAGCAAAGCCAAAGTTAAGACACACTCTGTGAGTTAACAGTAAACTTAATTTCTTTCAATCAAGATTTCTAAAAATAATATTAATCCCTGGGCCTATCTACAGTAGAATCCTTTAATTTTAGTTCATGCAAGCATAATTATTTTGGAAGCGCCTTTAAGCACGGCATATGCTACCTGGAGTTTTCCTCCTGATGAACGCATACAACTCTATGAACAACAAAACTTCAGCCAAACAAAGATCTTTGCACCCGGGTTTTTTCCACCAATTTGTTATGCTGTCAACTCTGTAGAGTAAGGTTTGACCGTAGCTCATTAGGCTTTGCAGAAGGAATACATTATAGCTAAAAATGGTTAAGAAAGAACACTGTGGAGAATCTTGAACTTACCAAGCACACAAACAGCTAAACAGAACTAGACAGGTGTTTGCATTTTTTAATAGGTAAGAGACACTCATGAATTGCTGATATCCAGATCCTCCTGAAGCTCAAGGGCATGCCTACACCGTGTTTGCCTACTGTATGCCATATATATGGTATGGGTCAGAGCATCTAGCACCAAATGAGCTAGCTTTGGAGTGGAAAGCCCTCTAGTTACACCATTTGGCACTGTGGACTGCTTCTTAGCTGATGGGACTTTCAACAAGAACCTTGCCTGGATCCCTGCATAGTAATGAAGCAACCTATACAGGTATAGCAGCTTTGTCAGAAATGCAGTAGACAGACACTAGAAATTAATTTATCCCACTGCAGCCTGAGAAAAATACCAGTAGTTGATAAACAAGGTTTGTTGTTTGCAGGTGATATTGCTACGCAGGTTAACAGATGAACTATAACATCTTGGCATAAGCCTCTCCTTGAAAATACCTGCACTATAAACATGATCCCATGAAATATGCTACATAGGTTACTTCATTTTGAACATAAAACTTGCTGGGAATAACAACACAAGGATAGGCACTAGATCTATCGATGCACAACGGCACATCACAGATTTTCTTGGCTTCTGAGCTCAGAGGATTATCAATGATTTCAAAAGACAAAGCCCTGGTGGTTTAAATCCTCTCTAAGAAGGTACTTCAGTAAAAGCTGTGACATTTTCTATGTAGTAAACACCGAAATAATAGCAACTAGCCTCATGTAAAAAATGTTTTACACCTTACCTCATTACTGTGATTTTACGGACTCGCAGAAGCATGTAGATTCATTAAGTCCTGATAAAGTGCCTTATCCACTTGACTGTTACTGCTCTCTCACTTTTGCCTACATATAGTAGATGCTATGTCCAGGCATACTTCACAAAGGGCGTCTACACAGAACTCAGGAAAATGCCAAATAGAAAGGCAGCCATTTCTCTCTCTATGTGCAATGTGTACTGTTTTGGGGGATTGAAGGAAAGCCACACTGTAGATATAATAATATCCCGCTTAAACATCGCTTCCATGTTCAAAATAAGAAGCTGCCGGACCAACCTGCAATTTAACAAAATAACGCAACAAAACAGTTGGCCTCTGATCTGTTTCTTTTTTTTTTCTTTTCCCCTCCATGTAAGTGAGAGCTGAGATGTTTGCTTTGGTACACCGCAGCCTACTAAAGACTGTAATCCGTATCCTCAAAGCCTTTGAGAAGACAATCCCATAGATGAACTCAGGAGATGGCCGTATATATATGGTGCTGTGAGGTGTCACAGCTCTGACAGTTCGCCTCAGGCATCAAGGCAATGAGAGGAAATTATAACTTTTAGACGTGAATCATAGAATCATTTAGTCAGAAAAGACTTTTAAGATCATCAAGTCCAACCATTAACCTAGAACTGCCAAGTCCACCACTAAACCATGTCCCCAAGTACTATATCTACAGATCTTTTAAACACCTTCAGGGGTTGGTAACTTCACCACTTCCCTGGGCAGCCTGATCCAACGCTTGATAACCCTTTTGCTGAAAATTTTTTTCGTAATATCCAATCTAAACCTTCCCTGATGCAGCTGGAGGCCATCTCCTCTTGTTCTATTGCTTGTTACTTGGGAGGAGAGACTGACACTCACCTTGCTACAACCTCCTTTTGGGTAGTTATAGAGAGCGATAAGGTCATAGAATCATAGAATGGTTTGGGTTGGAAGGGACCTTCAAATATCATCTAATCCAACTCCTGTGCAATGAGCAGGGACATTTTCATCTAGATCAGGTTGCCCAGAACCACATCCAGCCTGGCCTTGAACGTCTCCAGGGATGGCACATCCACCAACTCTCTGGGCAACCTGTTCCAGTGTTTTACCCCTATCATTGTAAAGTATTTTTAACTCGCATCCAGCCTGAAAAATTCTCAAGAGCGTCCTTTTCTCCAGGATAAACAATCACAGTTTTCTCAGCCTCTTAAGACTTGTGCTTTGGACCCTTCACCAGCTTTGCTGCCCCTCTTCAGACATGCTCCAGCAATTCAGTATCTGTAGAGAGGAGAGCAGAACTGAACACAGGATTAGAGGTGCAAACTCACCAGTGCTGTGTAGAGGGGAACAATCACTTCCCTAGTCCTGCTGGTCATACTGTTTCTGACACAGGCCAGGATGCTCTTGGCCTTCTTGGCTGCCTGGGCACAAGCTGGCTCATGTTCAGTGGCTGACACTCAGCACCCCCAGGTCCTTTTCCTCTGAGCAGCTTTCCAGCCACTTCTCCCCAAGCCTGTAGCGTTGCATGGGGTTGTTGTGGCTCAAGTACATGATGTGGCCCTCTGCCTTGAACCTCTTACCATCGGCCACAGCCCATTGATCCAGCCTGTCCAGATCCCTCTGTAGAGCCTTCCTACCCTCAAGCATATCAACACTCCCGCCCAACTTGGTGTTGCCTGCAAACTCACTGAGGGTGCACTTGATCCCCTTGTCCAGATCACTGATATTGAACAGAACTGGCCCTAGTACTGAGCCCTGGGGAATACTACTAGGCAGCACACAGCAAAACTCATTTTAAGCTATTCTTCCTTTGCTTCAAATCCTATGAATACAATGCCAGAGTGGTCATACCAGCTGGCTGGAAAACGCCTAGGGAAAAATAATGATGGAAACCCCAGCCTGGCATCTTCTTCTGGGTTAAGAAAATTTGTTTGAATCTCTGTATTCCTAATGAGTGGAGTTACTAACAAAGTTGTCAGAGACTCTCCTACTACATTAACTCTGAGTGAGAAGTATTTAAAGTGTAATGCTATCAGACTTGCACATCTTGTCTGCCTCACTGAGCCATGCCAAACTGTGCTCCTATGAGATGCTCAGGTTATGGTATCTGACAACAAATCCAGGCTGCTTCCAGATAATGCTGAAATTCTTATGCTCTTGAAATATAATCTATCCACAAATGATTTTAATTATCTATATATCCATCTACCTTGTCTTTTCAAACCACTGAACTCGAATAGGTAATTTCTAAAGCCTAAACTGTTTGCACTACTTGACCAAATACTGACTTACTGGCAATTACACTACATTCTATCTCGTAGGGAGCTTATAGCATCTACAATAGTGTATCTTCTATTCAGAATTGATCACCTAACAAGCATCTGCTAGACCTTCATGGAAGCAGCACTTTAAATATTTTATAAAGCTCTAGAGTACAAAAATCCAGTGAATCATGCTAATGTTTTAAAAGACTAGCTCTGTTTTTTTATTAAATAATTCAATTCAATTTTTAAAGCGAATAATATTCTACCTTTACATTTATGCAATACATATTTCTGTCTGCTTATTCAATGTATGCTGCTATTAAAAAGTGCAGCTCATCTTAACACTTCAGGGAGGGAAAAATTCAGTATGTAGCAAATCTAAACTACAGACTGGTAGCAAAATACAAAGCTGTATTATAAACTAATTTTTGGATGCAAAGACAGCTGGAAAGTCCCCTTGTTTCCCAAAGGGTAGACATTTTACTTAAGCTTCCACCCTTAAAAGAAAAGACAGAAATACATCATCAAAAACATCAAAGATGTCAGCTTAGAAAACAAGCATGATCAGAAGTAAAATAATCACGCTTTTAATTTAACTCTGTTCTCCCTGAGCAGCAAGTGCTGGTGTGCACCTGCTGACATGCAGACAGCTTTCTTCCTCCTCAAGTTGAGGGGGAGGATTCATATAAAATAAGATTTTCTCTGTGCTGACATATTCTCCATGGAAAATAAAACCAAAGCACCCACGACCAAATTCAGCAAAAGGGAAAGCAGGAGGGGGAAAAAAAAGTGATAAAGAAGCCCATGAGTTAGACAGAAAGATTAAATTGACTGAAAACTGTGTCTTCAGAGAAACTGAGATAGATAATCACAACATTCCAGGACAGAAACGTTCAGACCATAAGCCCAAATACTTCTGATATAAGAAAGCCAGGTGTCCAGCAATAGAATGTGATTTAGAATACCTTTCTTTACGAAAGGATGTGTGACAAAAACTTTTGACCTCAGTTTAGGAAATGGATACTACACATCAATGAATGCAATACTGCATAAACATGTCTGGAAAGCCCTACATTCCAGACTGACAGATGCATAGATATTATACAAATAAACTATTCCACATTACTTTTAAATAGATTGGTCTCAATTTGTACAGAATTATTGCATAATTTTAACATTCCCAATATAATTTTTACATTCGATATATGATTCTATTTATTTATTTATTTTTAGTTTCTGCTGAAATTGCTTCACCTTGCAAAAGATTCAGCATGATCTGTAGCTACGATTTCTCTGGGTTTGGGCATTACATAGAGAATACGTTGCATGCACTTGGCGGACATGTGAAAAAGCCTACCTTACCTTTCCAGCAACTTTCTTGGCAGCAGTTTTGCTCTGTTTTGAAGTATTTCATACAGCCCAACCCATGGCTATATGAAATATTTTGCCATGAATTTCATGGCAAATATGTCACAGTGTACTAAAAGTCACACAGGACTTTTACAAAATTTGTAGTAAATACAGAATTGTCAATAAGGCCCACCCAAATTCTACTGAACTGCTGCAAGTACATCAGAATATACATCTCATTTTATCACCTTGCCAGTGAGATTTAAAGGCAGCTATTGTTATTTTGCGCAACCTTATTATTTCGATGATGACTGCTGTTGCAGAATAATTGCTAGGCCATATGCATATATAACAATGAAACACTCAACACAACAGCTGCAATACAATTCATCCAGAATAAAAAATCTAAATCCCTTCCTCCCAAATCTTTGACTCTTGTGTATTGTTGTATACTACCAGCATCTGAAGAATTTGGAGCAGAAAAAAATCTCTTAGCTTGGTTATGTTTCTGAATAGACAGATTCATCATGGTCAGTAACAAATGTCCTAGTGCCACTGCAGTATAGGTTTCCTTGCAGTACTGTTTCCTACACTGTCCTGCATGCTGTCTGTTTGGTCAGTTCCATGATGGTATTAATGATACAAGGCTCTTCAGATAATTACAGACCACTACTGGAAGACTACTGAGCAAGAACAGCTATCACATTCAGAAGACTGCACTACAAAAGGAATTCAGTGTTAAAATTATCTCTGACCCATACTTTTGAAGGGGTCTCTTTCTAAAAACAGTGTAAGGGGTGGGATTCTTGCAACCATATGCGGGCAAGAGCAAGTTAGTTCATTCCAGAAATCGTGGAGGATGGTAATCTTATTTGATAGAGAACAGTTACATGTGCAAAATCTGTGTGTAACTGTAACCAAATAAGCAGAATCAGGAATTATCACAGTAGGGCAGATCACCAGGAACGCCCTGTCGGAAAGTGACTAGTACAAAGGGAGGAGGAACTATCAGTTCACTCTTTCTCTATAATCCAAAACTCATGCTTGCACTCATTCTTGTGATGTTTAGTTCTGCAGGCATCATATCAAAAAATTATTTTCTTCTATCAATTTCAATTTAAATACAACTGATTGTTCCCTTGTTCTTGTATAATGAGTATGTACTGTTTGCACTACAGTATATAAAGACAATTTTTTTTTATAACATAACTGTTTGATTAATTGTATTTTTAGGGTAAAACATACAAAAGCATTAAAAAGTAATTGCCTAAAGCAGAAAAGCAAAATTGGGCTCTTTATGGATCAGGCAAAGGCAACCACGGAGTTGAAGAAAGCTACTTTCAAATCCCTGTTGTTTCCGTGCAGAATGTAACAAAAGTGTCATTTGGAAAATGAAAGAACAGAAAATAACTTGAGAAGAGGTGGAAGAGGAAAGAAAAACTATCCCTATCATTTTCTGCATTTGCTGCTTCTACCCATAGTTCCCAAAAGACCCCCAAATATTTAGGTATATTCATGGCTGTCTAAGAATTTCTTTCAAGTAATTAACAAGTCCACTAAACTGCTATATTTGACTCATCTGTTCTCCCTGCAATGTGAGAAAAACTCTGGCCATGCTAGCAACTACCAACACAGGAAACCAATGTTGGCTCAAAAGATCATTGTACTTTACTTGACTCTCCCAGCCACAGCAATACCATTCTGTCTTCACTATTCACAGGTTAAATGCTTTGTTAAATGGGCACACCAATTTTTACATTGTGGATCACAGGTTAATCTTCCCTCCCAACCCAACTCAGCCTGTATCTAGCTCCATTAAAAATTATTTGTCTCTAAGGAGTGTTGAATTTGTGGAGATTATCATCTGAATTAAGGCATTTGTAAATAAGGCCAGGCAAATGGTCTTATCCATTCTGTTAAGGTCCTCAATCTGTTATCCTGGACTCACTCGAAGGCATTAAGCAGTAATAGCTACACCTTAGACATCTTGAATTAGGAACACATCAATCAGATTTTCATAAGTGGAAAAAAATCCTATCAAATCCACTTTGAACAAATGCAAGTTGAGTGAAACGTAAGTTTTAGTGCATTTATTTTTTGGCAACATATTTACCTCTCAGGACCAATACTTCAGGAGGCATGATTTCTCTGCTCAGAATTCTATAGTACTCCTAATGACTTGGTTTTGATGCTTAATAAAATGGCATTATTGAATTTCTGGGCATAAAGACTGTAATTATTCTGTTTTGTAATGAACACAGCTGAGATGTCTGCCCACCTGACTAAAACTAAGATACCAGATGTTGTCAAAAAAAGGTCCCAATTCATAATGTACCTATCTGGAGACAGCAGCAATCAGTAATTGTGCTTTTCAAAAAACTTGTTGCACTTTCTGCAACAGTTCAGCAGCACCGCAAGGCCAGTGTAAGCAGGACAGACAGAAGGGTAGCTGCAGCTTTATCTTTTTATTTTTCTGATGGTTCAAAGTGGCATAGGAAAGTCAGACAGAATAGACTTCCAAGGTCTGGGAGCTCTCATTCTCTACCTCAAGCACATCATTATTGACACACGCAGAGTTAATGTGTGCCTATCTCTGTGTGAAGACCTAGCATTTGATTGGCTATTTCCATACAAAGAAATTAATTCATCTTAAGAAAGTACCTTCCAGAGAAGATTAATATATTCAGCTGCAGCTATTTTAGTTTGCTCCAACTTCTCTCATTCAAGTTTTTTGTATTTATGTCTCTCTAACTTTCCTTAATGCAAGCCAGCTTAACTTTTCCCTCCTAGGAACAGGCTGTCATGCTTTCTGTTTGTTTACAAACCCCATACCAGATACATTAACTGTCAGAATCAGAAGAAAACCATTAACTGTGGAAAAAACAGTGGTCTGAGATCACAATCAATCAGCGCACTACATCTGACTGGTGTGCCCCGTTTCTGCTGACAGACCCAATTCATGCTGGATTGAACTGGGTTCTCTGTGTGAGACCATGACCCTCACTGCCACTTGACATTAGAGAGCTCCGCCTGGTTCACTAATGGATAGATAACATCAATAAATCTGATTCCTTGCACTGAGCTGAGGAAGCAGATGGAAAGAGAAGATTAATCTCTGCCAACTGACATTATAGGGAAGATGTAAAAGATAACAGAAATTACTGACTAGGTCTCATATAAACTCTGGCTCACTGATGCATGAGATCAGCTTTCCCAGTAGGCTCCTGAAGGAATTGGATTTTTGTTTCTCTATGAACACTTTATGCTTGTCTTCATCTTCTGTTAACATTCTTCTGAGATGAAACCTTGTAGCTGGTGGTGTTTGCCCTTAGCATGGGTTTATGACTAACTTCCACAGAACCATATGGCTGCATTTAACATAAATCCAAGCAAGCACAGAAACCACACTATGCTGCAAATTTGTCTCGGCTTATTTTCTGTGCAGAACTGCAATCAAAAAATTGCTTAGAAAGAGATCAAATGAATTTCTGCTTCATCAGAGCCAGTATTAATACTACCATAATCCCAGTAAAAACTCTGAGATCACATCAGATCAAACGATGATCAAGTTTGGGGGAAAGAAAGGAAGAAAGAAAGAAAGAGAGCTATTATCCATATTCAAAAACAGAGGAAACATCTGTGGGAACTGGAGATAAGCCTCTTCTAACAGCTTATTCAAATCTTTAAAAAAAACGCTTCATATATGGCAACACTTGCTTGAGTTTGGATGGGATTCCACTGAAGACCCGCCTTCTTTACTAACTGAAGACTAAAAGCCTAGTCAGAAAAGAAGTACTACTACGGCTGCAAGTGCCTTCCTCGCTGCTTGTGTGTTCTTTCACATATGGCCTCCAGCAGGCTACTGCTCCACTGCTGGCTGCTGCTGGAGAAAAACTGGAGAAGTCAGGCAGAGCAACCTGAAGCTGAAACTTCAAACAGCAATTCAGACATGACACTACCCCAGTCTGTTGTGCAGGCCACCAGGGCATGGTGACTTGAAGGACTGGATACTGACAAAAGCTCCAAACTTCCTCTCTTTCGGCATGCAAGAATAAATCTTGTCCTTTGAAATGCACCTACTTTCTTTGTGGTATAAGAAAGAATATAATGCTATAGCATGTAGAAGGCACCTGTAAACGTCCCATTATTTGCTCCTCCAAACTCAGACTGAGACGGCTAGCTCACTCCCCCACAGAAGGAGGAGTTCCCTTCTGTGTTATGTAAATGTAACTCTAGAATCAAAAGAATTAGTATAATCAGATGCCTCTGCTGAGCTCTCATGCTCTCTCATGCTCCTCTCTCCTATGCTGCACTCTGAGAAGATGCGCAAGGGCAAGAGACAATGCTAAGCCACATTCTGCAGAAGTAAGCAGAAGATTCTGATGTAAAGCATAACTCATAGTGCTGGGTAGACAAGTAAAGAAACCTGACACAATTTTAGTTACACATACTCTTCCTTGCAGGATTGTTCCATTACCTTCTTTCAAGGGAGACTGGAGCTAAACTTATGCATTGCTGAAAAAATATCAGTATCTCCTTACAGGCGTCTGGGTCTCCCAGAAGACTAGTGCGTACACAGACTTCCATGCAGATTGCAGTAAGTAACCTGGCTCTCAACACTGTTGGTGTTACTCACTTCTGAAGAGGCAGCAGCTGGAGTTAACTTGACAGCCTCATAGTACACTTTCTGATACTGACAGTGTTCATGCTATTCCAGTTCCCCTCTCTCCAAAGGAGGAGAAAGCAGTGGAAAGCATCCAAATTTTGCAGTAAAATCTGGAAATGCTCATGTGAGTAGTAAAAATTTATATCACAATTCCTTATCTTGTTCTCCAGCCTTCTAGAATCGTATCCTGACCAATTCTCTGAGATGAGGCATTCTAATCTTGGTCAGTTCTTGACTTGAGTATTAAATAAGTTAAGCTTCACAGGAACAAAATCAAAGAAGAAAGGTAGGGCACAAGCACTCCTCCAATCACTTTTACTACCCTTGCTGCCTTCATAAAGCTGAAAGAGAACAATTGCTTTAAATGTCTCAAAAGGCACATGGAGGCAATCTCAAAAAACAAATGTGGTTTAAGGAAGACTCAAGGCTGCATTATTTACCCAAAGATTAACTTAGAAGTTGGAACAAAGGTTGACATTTCATCTGCAGCTGAAAGACCTGACTGAGCTACTGGACATTTCAAAAGGATATAAAACCAGAGGGAAGTTAAAGAAGTGAAGTATTATTCTGTCAGTGACAAGATCTGATTCTGCCTCAAGTATCAAGCAGACTGAAGTTTCCATCATAATGGATCTGTGAACCTTAGCTAAAGCATTGATGTCCATGGCTGGGGTTCTCTTGCAATTCAGAGTCTGTGATAACCCATGATGAACTCTGTGCTGACACTACTATGCTACCGGCAGTCACTCAAACAGCCAGATTCATGTCATGACAGTGACAGTACTCTTATAACTTCTCAGTTGCAGCCACTACCACCAGCTTGGCAACTGTGCATGTACACATAATGCAATGGTAATAATACCTGTTTTCTAGTCCTTATTGTTTCCTGGTGACAACTTGTACTTGCATACATCCTCATATCCAACATGCCAAGATTTATAGACTTGAGAGACCACCATTCAGCGATTCAGTGAGACAGGGGATTACCTCTTGTGCCCTGGAAAGGGTGGCACTTTAGCTTTAATGGTACACATTTCCCATATGCCTTTTTGGACCTGGACTTCTCTGTGCAACCAATGTTATCAGAGATGCTGGATGCTGGTACCATACAGCCTTTACTTTGCCATGGTGCTTGGTATTATTTTTACAACTGTTTCAATGTGACAGAAAGAATCTCCAGAATCTGTTCAAATTTGGTTTTGGTTCAACTTGAGCTGCAGATGTCAGACTCAACTGCAGTTATGCAACTGTAGAAGGACGTTAGCTTTTAATTTTGGAAATCTTGAGTGCTTAAGTTTATGGTGTTGATGGCTTTTCCTCTTTTTTTTACTAAAGTGTTTTTTTGTTTAACTTGTGATTTTTTTAAAGCAAGTTTGAAGAAACTTCAGAGATTGCATTGAAAGGCTTCTTCTCAGCACAGTGCATCATAGATACAAAATCTTCAGTTTGATTATTTCTGGTTTTCTGCCACTAGTAGAGTGTATGCCAGAAGCCAAGGTTTCTCATAATCTTGAGTCTGTCTTACAAGTGATGAGCTGCATGCTATTTAAAAGGATTTCACACATAATCACAAGCAGCAAAGGACAAGGAATAATCTTGGTCTTCATCCTTTCATCTTTCAGCCTCTAGTCCTCTTGCATTTTAACTAAGTCCTCCCTTGCCTAACTAACTACTTTCAGTTTCTCCTTCTGGACTAATCCATCTACCCACCTGCATACTCACTCCTACCTTTCTTGTGCCCAGTCATCTCCAGTTTTTCTCCTTTACACTCCGCACTCCCAGCTTCTTCCAGTCTTACATTTAATTCAGTATGCCCTTATAACAACCTGACCTCTTTTAAACTCAGCTGTCCTGAACCTTTTCCCCAAAGATGACAAAATTCCCCAGCGAACCTCCTTGCAAAGAATTCTTACTTAAATGCAACAGGAAGTTTCCAAACTCTAACCCTGCAGAAATATGACATTTTCAGAAAATGGGGTGATTCTGCAGAAACAGAAAATGCTGGGAAGCTTTATCTGTAAGAAATACAAATATGGTCATTCACTGACAGTGACACTTGTTTTTCAGATTTAGACATCTAGATAACTTGGGGAGAGGACTAAAAGGTTAAGTATCAGAAAATGAACTTCTTACTTCAAACTAAGCTGATTTGTCAACATGCATACTAATGTATGTTTACATCTTAGACAAAAGAATAGCTGTATGAAGTAAAGCCAACAGTACATACCATTAAAATACTCTGAGATTTCCAGCTGTCTTATGATAATTAATACACTGTGCACAAATCTTTCAAAGCTATAAACAACTACTCTTTAGGTCTAGGCCTATGAATCATTAGGATTTCTGTGCAAAATGCCTATTTCTATTATCACTATTAGCACTAAAATTGTCAAATTCATTAGATTTATATTCTCTCCATAAGCCATACAAACTAAACCATAGTATATCATAACGTAACACACGCATCACATGAAAACAAAGAAACAAATATATAATGATTCTAGCTGTGACACAGTATGTTAGTGAGGTTGATAAACTGAATCTTCATGCTGATAGCGTGTTGTAGTATCAAATCTATTATGCTTTGGAACTGACGTGTTATTATCTCTGGACAACTTTCACACCAGGAGATGATCCCTGCTAGCATAATTTTAAAAACGAAGGGATTACAAACAAGATAAATTCCATTGTATTGTTACCTGAATTAGTATCAACCTGCAGGAATTTCATGTAACATAGTCCATTTGCTAAAATACTTGCATTTGGTAGTCCCATTACAAACATATAAAGAATAAACCAGGCATGATTCTATTAACCCTACTTCAGCAATTATGCATTTGAATCAGTATTGTATGGTAATTGGTCTACAGGGAACAATAATATTTGGTTTTGCTCTTTTTTAATACAATATGCTTACATTTTTACTTTAAATAAAATATATTAGCGCCTTCCAGTAAATATCTGCACTATTTTTGAGTTTGCTGATAGTGATTAACTGAATTTAACATACCATTCTCCTCTTGCTGTTAATTTTAATTTGTGGCTAAGTGAAGGTTTAAGAGTTTTTGGAGCACAAAGCAGATCAATGTACAGTGTCAATATATTTTACAGTTTAATTAGTTGTTAATGGGCAGATGCAGATCTCATTTAATCATATAGCACCTTATCCCTTTTATAATGTTAAGAGTTACAATTAGCAAAACAGAATTTGAACATAAAGCTCTGTTTTTTAACGCAGTATAAACAAAAAATGGTAAATTTATGATTAATAATTCTTTACTAAAATTTAGCATATTGTGCTGATTAGCAGGCTGGAACTCATAGAGCAATGGCACTGCTTTGTCAGGGTTTTTTTTGTGTGGATCAGAAACCAAGTATACTGATATGGCATAAGAAAGCCAAAACATAGTTCAACTATAAAGACAGATATTAATGACAAAGTTAAGTAGATACCGTACAGTGCTGTAAGATAAATTTTATTGAAACAGATTGAAATATTCACTTATCTGGAATTCTCTATTTCCAGTTATATGTTTATCAGCAGTTCCAATTTCAAAATAGGTAGCTAAAAATATTATAGATTAGATACATAATTTTCTTAATTTCTTTGGTCACTCCCTATGCTATATGAGTATGTCATAATATTTCTAAAACAAACATTAGATAAGGAGTAAATGCATTACAAACTAAGGCTCAGATCTGGCAAATACGTAATCATGCAGTTTGCAGCAGCTTTCAGAATCAGGCCATAGAGAATTAATACAACCTGAACTGCATTCTTATTTTCTTAAGTGAAAGCAAACAAGATTTGGCAGTCAAAGTTTAACATTTTGTATTTGTCATGAGTCAGTATGAGGTATTATCTGAAGTATAATTTTTTAAAAAACCAGATACAAAGATGAGGAAGTCTGTCTCAGATGTTTTGACTATTGTAACCAAAATCTTCTTTTAAATCACATTTTGCCTTCTGTGTCAACAGTTAGCATCATGCAAACACTTAGAGTCACATACCCATAACTGCTATCGTGATGTGTTGGAGAAAACACATCCATCTCTATAAGGTTGTCATGACCATTTGCAAGGACTGCTTGATTTCCTAATTCTCTACACACAAAGATACAAAAAGATCAAATTAGAGTGGCAATTTCAATTTAAAGAATGGGATGATCCCACAAAAAGGACATATTAATTCTGCTGCACAACTTTCTTTTTCCAGAGATGTGCAAAAATGTCTGCATTTTGAATGTGGGATTTATGTGCCTTCCAGCTGTCCTCTGAACCACATACTGAGTTGCAACTTGAAGACACAGTGTTACAAGGCTACCATTAGGTGGTTACTACCCTTCGGTGACTGGCTGTTTATGCGGAAGACCTTGAACAAAATTCCCGGCTGCTGCCAGCGGCAAGACAGGCTTAAAGACTGAACAGTGCATAGTAGGGGATGTTGTTTAGCTGAGGCTGGGCCAGAAATGAAGTAATAAAAGTGAACTATTAACAGACAGTCTCTTGCTGGCTATCTGGCACAGTCAGCCAGCCAGAAAATATGCAGAGAGCTGGCTACAAGAGTAAGTAGAGATCTCATGTTCCGCAAACGACACTGCACAGCAGTCAGGGAAGGAAAGGAAAGACCACAGACTCTGGTTCTCTCCAGGAATGGCGAGAAAATGAAGTGGGAGAAACAAAGCTAGGCACTATTTTGCTTAGAACTGCATACTCCTTTTCTCCTACCTAAACCAGGGAAAGTTTAGGAAAAAAAAAAATTTGGGTCCATGCTTATTTCAATAGCTGCATATCTTTGAAGAGGCGAATGATAAACGCAAAGAATACTTGTGCAAATATTACTGAATTCTGGACTACCATTGCTTGCCTAAGAGATAGGAGACAAAACACACAGTGTGGAAAAATTCCAAGTATTCATGGTGACAGAAAGGGATTTTTGACCAGAAAGGATGCCAGTGAGATCAAGCAAAAATCTAAAGACACTACTGACACCAGAGGAAGCTTACAAGCCCAGTGCGCTAGGATTCAAACACAGATGCTTTGTGAGCACCCAACTGCATGAGGATTTTAAAAGAAAACAACTTTTTAATCAACTTTAGTCTTTCAAAACAATACTGGCTGTTTGATTTCATGAATGCATCTAACGTGTATATACTGACTGCATTAACTATGGCATGTCAATCTTTAAAAATGTATTCATGCTCTCAGCAGTCGTAGTCCTTTTTCCTTAACTTGCAGACCAGCAGTGTGGCAGACCCACAATGACACATGGGATCTTCAGAAAAGCAGGACTTGAACTCCATCCCCAGTTTCTGCCTCTATTTTGTACCATGCCTTCTCAATATAAGTAACATGGCTAATGAAGTCCATGTGTGAAAACCTGGAAGACTTACAGGATGGAACAATTTTGAATTTGATTAAACCAGATACTGTTTTAGTGGGTGGAATGCATAAAATAGCTGCTTTGAGCAGACTGACCTCCAGCAACACTGTGCTTTTGCAGACAATCAATCAGCCTCTACACAAATTGATTTAGGACTTCTCTGGAAATTATCAACACCCTTTCCACACCTCAATCAATACTGAAGGTGCAAGCTTCATTGGCAATTTGTCCTAATAAAGATATAAGGGTGTCTTCCTCGCTCTAAAATCTTTGCATTCTAAAGTAAAGTTTGGATCAGGTCTGAAGAATGATTTTCAAGGAACACATTCTAGGAATTGCTTTGTCTGTACCACTTCTGAGATATTCTAGTGGTTTAATTAAATCCTTCAAAATGCTGAAATATTTTCTAGCCATCAACTATTTTTTTGACCAGTTCCCTCTTTCTTCTCCTTAAAATTAGTAGATAAGTAACTGAATACAGCAATACCCATTCTATTTTTAAGTACAAGTTAGTGGTAACAGAAGACTGAGCAGTACCAGTATAGATTATGAAAAACGTGACTTTCTTGCTTATTTTCTATAAAATACTCACAGTCTACCATATAAAATACAGCCATCTTTCAAAAAAATTAGGTATTTTATACACCAAATCAAAAAAGAACAAGAAAAGCTCTTCTTTGATTCACTGACACATTAGCACAGATTCTGAATAAAGTTATATTATATTACCAGATTTATTCCTTGACTGGAATACGTAAATTTCCCCCTGCTGACAAATTTACCTTAGACATTCCATGCCTCAAATTAATGAAATATTGCCTGAGAAATGCTCTAAGAGATGCTGCCAGCTTACATTTTTCAACGAATTTATGAATTCTAACCTTCTTTTCCTCTGCACATCTCTATCATACATAATTGATTGTGCTTTAGCAAAATTCTGCACATTCAATATTTAACAGAGAAAGCATTTAAAGCATTGATTTACTAAGTATTTTTAAGTATCAGTAATTTAGAGCCTACTAGAACGCAAAGCCATGAGAATGAAACTAATGATCCTGGTGCTCAAGAACTCATTACTAAAACTAGTAGCTGAATAAAATCTTTAAGACCAATGATAATAAAACCCCCACTAATATTTAAATACTTAATCAGCATTTATGATATTCAGACACCTGACACATAGTCATGCTTTTGCATGATTTTGGCTTTCCAGCCAGTAATTCCATGAACAAAACTGAAAGTTATTAAAAATATTCCCTGCTTTTTTTTTTCTTAACAGTTAATACTGTTCTAGGGTGCTGGCTTCTCCAGCAGATCTATTGCTGCTGCAGCTGAATCTAACTCACAGCAGGCTGGGGAAGAGTCAAACTGTAAAAATCATTAAATGTCAACAGAAAAGAACCCTCAGTTTGCAGAAAATCTACAGGAAACATTTTCTTTTTTTTTATAATGTATATTTTACTGAGCCCCAAATGAATTAAGACAATTTCTGCCACTGCTCAGTAACCTCATAGTCATTTAAAGATGGCATCAAAGTTGAAGTAACACTCACATAATCTAACTTGCAGTTTCAGCCCCTCATCAAATTTTAACAAAATAGTCTTTTTATATTTAGAAAAACACATCAAATGGAATTTCTACCATATGTCATTGATCTGCCACCTCACAGTTCATCCATTTAAACAGTAACAGCTATACTTTACACAAACGCATTAACTCTATACAGAGCCAAATCGCAGAATATTCTATTAAAATAAAACTGAACCCAATATTATGAAATATATATTTCAAAGTCACTTCCATTCCTACTGCAAAACGATGGGGACTAAAACCTCCCTCAGGCTTTGCAAATATATTCCCCTCACCTACATGCACATACACAAAACTAGCCTATTCACTACCCAGCTATTCGTGACAGCAAGCTGTATGTCATTTTTATGCCCCCCATCACCAATATGAGCCTATAGAGATAGAAAGATAGCTATGTATATATGCTGACATTCGCATTCTGCACCTCTAAATGGCTGCCATCTAAGTCAGATGAAAAAAAAGAAAAAAAAAACAAGAAAAAAGAGCTGACTATAAGCACAAGCTAAACTATTGCCAAAGAGGAAATAAACTTTCTTTCAGGCTGAGAAAAGGACGAAGGAAAACACCTATCTCAAAGTTGTTAATACAGCTGAACTGAGCCTAAGAATCACACTCAGTAGGAAACCTTAACCAAAAAGGGAAAAATCAATGAAAAATAAGACGGGATCTTCACCTTCAGATTTCCAACCAAGTGAGACTATTAGAGAAACTACAGTAGGGCTCTATCACTTTTTATGTGAAATTTCCACATTTCAGCTCATTCACAAGTGTTCAAAACTTGAAGACTCAAATACTCGTAGCTTTTCATCAGAAACATTTAAAAGATTAAAAGACTACTTGGCAAAAAGTATTTACTCCGAGTTGGAACTCGTACTTCAGTCTTTTTCTTTATAAATGCAACAAAAAAAAAAACAGCAGTAGATGCAAGCATCAAAGACCATACCTATATCCTGAAGATTAACCAGTGTTTGAAAAATGTCAAACATCCTA
Source organism: Psittacus erithacus (assembly GCA_009867235.2). Classification (NCBI taxonomy): domain Eukaryota; kingdom Metazoa; phylum Chordata; class Aves; order Psittaciformes; family Psittacidae; genus Psittacus; species Psittacus erithacus. Next base: position 53,072 of record WYDI02183706.1, on the reverse strand, counting down.
TTCTCACTACAAATTTATTTGTTCGGTAAGAAAACTCCTTCTTAATGTACTGAATTGTCCGTGTATGATGAAATCCCTTTAGTTGGAATCCTATTCCACAATGTCTATGTCTCATAAGCAATACAGGAAAGTCCAACAAAACTAAGAAGAGCCATTCTCAACAGCCTGACAGAAGATCTGCGCGAACATCTATGGGGAAAAACTACTTAACAGAGAATCTTAAGGTCACGTACGTTTTAAATTAGTCAAAATCAGATGAACTATCTTTACTTTGCTACAAAACATAATTTAAAGGGATTCAAAGAATGAACTGAAGGGATTTAATAAATATTTTCAAGAATTACTGTCAGGTTCAATATAGTTATAAATGCTCAGTTTGATGACTAAATTGGAATATTATGACTTTCGTTAATAAAAAATTAGCGCTGATTGAATGTTACATGAGTATTAATTAATCACTGTAGGTAAATTCAGCTCTGTGCCAGTAAGTCCTATAACATTTTTTACAGATCAATCAGCGTCATACATCATTCTGCATCTAAAGAAGCTAGTGTCACCCTTTATATTAGCAGCTTCTTTCCTACAGCCAGTTATCAATTCTAAAAGACAAAAAAAAAAAAAAAAAAAAAAAGAGGACAAATTTATCATACCAGAACTGAGTTCTTTCGTCTCACCAAATCCTAGGCAGCTTTAATAAACACCTAGCCTCACATGGGTATTTCTTTAAAGGGACAGAGTACAAGAGCTACAAAGTATTACTGAAAGTTCCTTGACATTTGATCTATATGGCAACGTGTATTTGACACATAGCATACCTGGCAAGCAAGGGAAGGAATTTCTTCCAACAGTCAAAAGTCACAGATTATGAACAGGAAGGAAAATGCTCGTAGGAAAAAATATACTCTTTAAGTCCAATCACTCTGCAATAGGCATTGTAAGGGAAAAGAGTGTCACTGGGGATTTTAGAGAGCAGACAGATTTTTTAGTACTGTATAGTTTTCAGTTTTGTTTGCTGAATGAAGAGAAGTATTTGCTGCTGGTCATCTTTCATTGAGTTAAATGTTCTCTTTAGAAGTGCCACAGTCTGTAGTAGTACCTAAGTAATTACCTGCTTTCCAGTGGCGCATTACTGCCAAGGACCCAGCTGTCCTGCAGCTGGACTGACTCAGGTGTGGTTTGCAGCTCGGCGGGCAAAGCAGCCGGCGGGGCCGGACTCTGATTCCTCCTATTTGTCAGTGAGTTTCTGTTAAGTGAGGTGATGGATGGGTGATGCTGTGCTGAATGTTGCTTGTGAGAAGGTGGCAAAGGCTGCAGGGTCGACTGGCCTTGGTTACTTGGAGGTTGCTCTAAGAAGAAAGAAAATTAAAGCTCGTTATACACCATCTTAGCATTTGCTACAACCAAAGCAGAATGAGAAATTCAATATAATCCTATCATCTAATATATTTGCATATTATTCTATTAGCAGACATCAGTGACATTCTCTAAGAGCAAGTTTACCCTTGATACACCAAGTTCTAATTAATATACAACAGATGGTAAAATTGCTTTTGGTTTTAATTTGTTTCATTTTTTTCTAATCTGGTTTTATTAACACCTACAGAAAATAGCATCTGACAGATCCCCTAATGTGCCTTTAGATTTCAGCTTTTTTTAACAAACCAACCCTGAAATTAAATGGGTAATTTCAATAGAATACAAAGGTTTTTGAAATGCATATAATCCCTATAATTATTTAATGGAGTTTTTTAAGCTTTATTTAACTGCAATAAATTATTACAAGCTAGTTGCTAAACAGCAGTAGGCTACTCTAGTGCATTTCAAATAAAGCAGATCTGCACTATGATCTACTAATAGATGCTAAATATTCTTTAGCAGAAGGTCACTCTGTGAAGCAGATGTTGCTTCATGGATATTTAACAGACTGAATCACATCTGATTACAACGTCAGAAGACTCATATACTTAATGACCGTCACATCCATTAGAACACACACAGAACAGATTTTCCAATTTCACACCATGCAATGTAACTACAGTTTGGAGTAAGTCACAGGTGATCAGAGAGTCAGGCCAGCAAAACAAAAGGAAGTGGTTTTTTTACATATAACCAAAGTACACAACACCCATAAAGCTTACAACCAAACCACAAACCAGTAGAACCCACAATCACTTCCATCAATGTTAGCAATCTTTCCTATAAAATCCATAGTAAGTCATAAACAGAAGAAAAACCTTGCCATACAACACAATGAACACACACAAAAAAACCCCTCAAGACACTTCATTTGTCATGATTTAGCAATGACAGATGACACTTAAAAATGTAACAATGTGTAATTCAAATTGCAATCTATTTCATGAACTATTGTATGAGAACATACCTCATAATATAAATGCAAGTCTCAAGCAGAGCAGAAGATACAGGGCCTGCACTTTGCTCACAGTGTAAAGGCTTTCACATAGTTTTTAAATTAGTTGTTTAATCTTCACAAGCAAATCCCTGTTTAGAATTGGTTATAACTGCAAATTGTTACAAACCCAATAATAAGCTTGGTATAGAGAACACAGAAAAAGTATTTCTGTTGAAACAGATGTTCTCAATAATTTACAGGTGACTACTATAAAAATAATTCAACAGTGAGCAATTTCTCAGGTCATGAACGTAAGAAAATTTGAGACTGTTAAGGAATAGATGTGCTAAGCTTAAACAGAAAATCCAGGCTTTGGAATAATTTCCTTTCCAAGAACCCCATTCTCTTTTCCAGTTCTCTTGTGTGGTCAATACGAGTTTCATCACAAGCAGCAGCAATGCTGAATCTGTCATCAAAACAATGACAGCATTTACATTGCCAGTGAAGTTTTCAACACCAAATCCCCAATACACTGATGAAAAATTAACTTCCAGGAAAGATGCAGCTGATCAGCTTTGTCTTCACCAACACCGACACAAAGCGTGCCACTGCATGTGATTACAATCACTATTAAGGGCTTCGAGCCACATTTCAACAAGCCAGCTAAAGGAAAGTTAACGGACTAACACTAGCAAAGAGTTTTCTCCCTTGTCTATGCAAAATTTTATCTGATTTAGATTACAATCTATTTATTGGCTGGCACAGAATTAACTGTGGCCCTATATTTTATAATATATAGGTACATGTATACATAAAAATATATATAGGTGCACAAGTGAATGTGTAAGTATTTCCATACATATGCGTAAATATATACATGTATAAATGATTAGTTACACAACAGAAAAAAATAAAAGTGAAATTAAATAATTTTCATTAATTTAGTTTCAATCAAAACTGGCTAAGGATGTGACTTCCCTTTTTGACTCCCCTACCTGCCTAGCTTTGTTCAACAGTGTTGCCATGCTCAGAGCCATACTGTCCTCGCCTGCAGCTCCTACCAGCTGAAACATTATTCTGACATCCTTCTTATTCACTAATTTCTCCTCTCACTTAAAATCTCAGCTGAAAATCAAACTTTCAATCTATAATTTTTAGTACTACAGATCTTGTACCATCCATTGCTAAAGACAAAACAGAGACTAAAATAATGTTGTTCTCTTGCATGAAGGAGGAGGCAAGTAAGGGGATGATGCCAGGCTTTCAGACTTATCTCGGTGAGAGGTCAGACCTTCCCACACACTCCACAATGGGGAGGAGAGAGTAAAGGCTCTGCAAAGGATATTTATGCACTCCCCAAATAAATGCTTAGATCCAGTAAGTACACTGATAACATGCTGGGGGAGTGAAACTGTATTCCTCAGCTGACAGGCCAGCTACTCAGTCTACTATTTGGGATTTAGATTATTTCCCCAGAAATTTACTATGACTTTACAAAGCCATCTACTATATAATGTATAAACATTACTGTCACTGAAACTACAGAGTAACATATAAAATAAATTAAGAGTTGCAGGATGAGCTTGTAACCATAAGCCACAGGCTAGAAGGGAGCTAGGAGAGCACAGCAAGTGCAACTTCACAGAGATCACACATCCTCGAAGCCCACTGTCTCTTCATATCATGCTGCCAGGTGACATTTTCTAGTGCAAAGGGTGACTTCAATTGGCAGGGAACCCACAGCCTCCACAGAATCAGAAATGCCAGAAAAATCTGGAATGATTTATTCCTCTTCTAATTATGCAAGAGCTACAAGTAGAATTGTGCCTAACAAGATTAGATTTTCCATAAATCAATACAGCTAAAATCTATATTCCTCTGAATTTCCTCAGTCCTACATTGTTGTTCTGAATGAGAGATCACTGAGGAATGCTCTTTCGATACTCCATTCAACCTGTCAGATTTCCTGAATCCTCTGTTAACTCTGATTGCCACACTATTTCTTCGAGAAACGTCAATCTTGCATCAGCTTTCAGTATTACTGCAACTTTCACACAAAGCCATCAGTTTTAGGTAGTAACTCTTGACATCCCTGTGACCCTATGCAAGTACTCTCATTTGCATATGCAGGGAAACTGAGGTATATATGGTACGTGATCCACACAGGCCTCCTGAGAAATCAGCATCACAGCCATCACTGTTCTTTTGCTTTTCATAATTAAGGAATTTATAAACCACAGCGGGAGTTTCATGACACAGATACATACTTCATGAGCTCTGCAACACTGGAGACTACTCCTGATAAAAATAATCCTGCATGTGTCACAATGGCCAGGATTGAGACCCTGTAACTCCTCCTTCCTCTCTATCAATCAGCTTGTTGGAAAAAGGAAATCCTAGAGGAAAACAGTTCTTCCCTTGGTTAGTGAAAAGATCAGTGGTCCTGGGACCTGGCCAGGGCCCTCACAACAAACCACTTAGAAATTTCCTTCTTATATACTATCAGGAAGAAGAAAGAGCGTTCAAATCTGATAAAGCGCAATTGTCTTGAAATACTTAAAAACTACTGTAAAAAGCTACAGTTGCTTTGCTTTAATTGGATTTTAAATGCTATCCTAATTTATTTAATCTAACAGGAATGTCTGGTTTACACTAAAAATAAGTAGGTGTTGGTACAGGTGGGCTTATGTCTAAAAATGGTAAATTTTAATTAAAACTTTCTTGTTCACTCTGGACCTTTATGACTGTAGAACGATCCCATTCCTCTTAAACAGAAAATTTCTGCAGCAAGGAGCAAATGTAAATTGACCCAGCAATCAGTTTGTGTGTTCAAGTTGTTCAGGTGCAACAAAAATGCCCCACATTTTTGAGGCATTAGCTGCATAAGCCAGCAACAGATAATTATGCATGCAAACATATGTACAGAACTCGGAAAAGTCACAAGAAATTGGGTGTAAAGCTGTCTTACTATAGTTACATGAATTTTTCAAAACATATTTAAATTGTTATTTACCCTAGGGAACCACAGTGAAGCAAAGCAGCCATTTCAGTTGCAGAGATAAATTACATGCACTCTGTAGCCTTTTACAAAACCTTTTTTCTTTTTCAAAAAAGTAATTTACATTTAATTAATTTTATCATTTAATTGTTACAGAATTTGAAGAGCATATGAAAGAATACAGAAAAGATGCATACATCAAAGTAAAAAGTAAGCAGAGAAAGACGTTATGATAACTACTGCCATTTGGGAGAAAGGGGTTAATTCAGAAGGAGAAAAGCAGACCAAGTATCCATGAAAAAAAGCCATTTGTTGCACACTTTATGTGATAGCCTTTCTATAACAGACAGATCACTGAGACCTGTCAGCTAGCTAATCATCTAGGAAAAAGAGGCGATTCCCATTTGATAAGGGTTAGGCTTTTTAATAGTGTATAATTAACATTAACTTTGAGTTTCCATGACAAACACAAAAGCGAAGACTTCCATTATGATATAAACATTTCAAGTGTGAACATAATGTAATTCAGTATCTATGTCTGTGAGAGTCTTAACTCTTCTTAGTCAGGTTGCTCATTTTTAAAGCTCTCTTTAGAACAGTCTCTGCCATGGTAAAGCCCACATGCTTTACATGCTTTATACATGCCCACAACATATACCAGAAGTAAGCAGCTGCAGTAGACTGAATGTTTTAGAGAACTGGTAACACAACATAAAACCTTTCTTTTCCAGGTCACTGGTCCCTGGTCTGGTAGCTCTTGATTGTTAGCAGTCAAAAGTAATTTCTGCAGAACCGGTTTGATTTCCTCAGTAAACACTCTGATGGACTTGAAATTTTACCTAACTGACACATGGACGTATCTCCAAGAGCACTGTAAACAGAAGTGGGACTTACCTTGGAAATCCCTGCAAATTGTAGAAAGTGGTATTACGGCTTAACTAATTATTCCTAGAGCTCCCAAACGAATTCTTTTTTTAAAGTCCCTGCTGACAGAGGGTGAGGGGCAACCTCTACCGCTATGGCCAGAGCTTCAGTGATGCTGCACTAAAAGTGCAAGTAAAACCAAGCATTCCAGAAGTCTCTCGTCTGGGAGCACCTTTCACGAGAAGTTGTATTTAATTAATGAAAACAAAAAGAAGGCTATGGGTTTAGAGAAAAATCACATATTTTAAGTGTCCATTTGCAATTAAACAGATCTGCTTTTTGAATGAACCACTGCTTCAATGTACTTTTTCTGCCAAGATGCACAGGACAGTTTCCGTTCTGATTGCCTACTACAAGCTACAGTGGCAAGCCAAGATAACTCGCTGTATATGCTCACTTTGTGGTTAATCCCTCTAAATTTGTTTAACCTTCTTCACGTCCAAATAAGTTGGCAGGCTCTGCCTTGCCAACTGCTTTAAGGATCCAAACCATACACTCAACCCAAGGAATGAGATGACACAGTGCCTACCAGCACAGGAGAGCTCTTCCACTCTTATTTGAGCAACCTAGTCTAGTGGAAGGTGCTCCTGCTCACGGCAGAATGGGTTAGAACTGGATAATCTTTAAGGTCCCTTCCAACCCAAAACATTCTGTGATTCTATGATTTGTTGCCAGCCTGCACTATCCTTTTTTGCTTGCTTTACAGTTAATGGACATAGAGATGGAAGCAAAACTACCCCGCAGCTGCTGCTGCTGACTTCCTCTTAAAGCACTCTGTACTTCTGTGCCAGCTATGTGGTGACAAGGATGTAGAGAAGTGACAAGGACACTTTGATCAAAAGATGCATCTTGTGTGTGCGTATACTATTATAAAATGGGAAAAAGTCATACAAGTAGCTTGATCAAAGTGGGCCAATGTTTGTCTCCTCATCAGTACACTGTCTGTAGGGTCTGACAACCTGTCAAACTACCCGAGACTGAAAAACTACCAGTGAATTTAACTGCAGAATATGCTCTGAAAGATTGTATTGCCTTGTTAATGCATCCCAAGTTTGGAAGAATTGATAAAGAAAATGTGAATCTTGTTACTCACATTGCATATTTTTCTTTAAATCTCAACATTTTACTTTTTAAAGAGAAACAAAGACTTCTGCTGTGGAAGAGAAGAAAGACTTATTTGATCGTGGAAACTCATAATGGTCTCATGGTGTAGATGGGGCACATATCTGTCCAAGATCTACCAGATGACAAGTGGAGAGAAGTAGCTGTAGTTCCCTAGAAGTTAGTAGGATGGTCCCTAACATGTAACATTGGTATTTCAAATCACAAAGTACATGTTGATTATTTCCTATACCCTGTAAGTAAGCTGTTCTTTACACTAGAAGACAAAGAAACAAGTCATGCACAAAACCTGCCATCTTTATGAACTGAATTAAAAATATTTTTACAAGGTCTTTCAGCTGGGTTTTTCAGATGTGCTATCTACAGGAGCATTACTTCAGGTTAAAGGTACACCTGCAACTTTGTATTTACATTTCACATCCATTTAGCAAAGTACTTCCCCTCAACAACTTCACACTGATAATACCTGTGCATGCTCAGCTCTGTTTTATAATTCAGTTCTCTATAATGTTTTAGAAATCGTACTGCAGCAAACAAACCATAGGTTACAATCTTTTCACAAAAACTTTGTTAAGTATATGAACTAAACTTTGAACTTACTTGAAAGGCAGAATTTTTTGTCCTTGGTATTTTTAAAATAAACAAGCTAAAAAGCTATATACCCTATATGATATGTGACCCTGTGAAGACAGATAAAATATCTTTCTATTTTATGGCATTTACTTTGAAAATCTGATTAAGATAGATGCCTCTAGTTAGCAATTCTTCAATGTCATGTTGTCATAGTTCCCATCAGCAAGATGCTTTAAAGGCTTTCAATTAATATTGCGTGCCAGAACTGAAATTACATCCTTTGTCGTTTAGTTCTTAATGGTGCAAGTGATATCTATCAAGTAGTGTTTTATGAAGCATGTGTGATTTTTATTACAGGCTGTTTTCACAAATCTTCTTCAGGTTTCATAAAGACTGTTCATGGTTCACAACAAATATGCCCTGCATTTAAAATGCCAATTCTCAAATGCAAAATAAACCTGGGATTTTTCAGTGAGGTTTATCAGTAGAACAAAACCTCTTCCTTAATCATCTTAATTAGCAATGCAAAAATATTACTGTAAGACTCTCAATTCTGCATGAGAACTACATAGTAAAAAATCCCAAACAACAACAACAAATATAATCATGTATTACTTTCACAAGTAATAGGGTATGTCTGCCAAGTCTTGTTAAGTGCCTTAATTTTTAAAATGGAGGTGACACACAGATTAAATCAGAAGATACAACATTCCCCTGTAATCCAAGTACAACAGAGATTTTAATTTGAAGCATCTCTCTTTGTAAAACAAGATGCATATAGTTAAAACTCCTATTTACTGGAAACCACACAGTTAGGAGCAGTTGAGAGGGAATCTTAGGGTTGGTTATATTTTGGCCAACCTGCTGTTTAAACAAAAACGTGCAAAGTCAGTAAAACTGAACTCTTAGAGGACACATGAACAGAACATATTTTTCAAATATTTTTTTGTCCAAAGACATAAAGAGCTTTCTCTTGATACCTAATAGAGTAAAGCAAACACTCTGCGGGAAGAAATATTGCCCATTGAGAAGAAAGCAGGCATTTCTTCCACAGATGGTGGTGAAAGGGAAAATCGGAGGATTTACTTCTGAAAGGTTTATTAAATGTTGTTTCCACTCTCTGTTGTTCACTGTGGGAACTGAACCAGTTCACTTTTAAACCATTTTTTCCATTAGCTGGAATCGATTCTCAAAGCATTCCAACCTATCTACCTCCAGCCTGCAACTGCTCCATTAACCCCTTCAATACATATGTAACATGCAGACAATATTATGGCAGGCAAAATCGGTTTATTTTAAATATCATACAGTGATACATGCCTTCTTGTCCATAGTACCATATAACAGGCTGGCTAACAGAAGGTAGTTACAAAAACATATGTGGTGAAAGAGTTCAGGTTGGGAGAACCAACTCACCTGGGTCAAGGAAAACCAGTGATTATGCTGTCATCCACAAAGCAGATATTTTAAGAAACAAAGTGGACTGAAACTTTACAGGTTTTCAACTGAGCTAAGGATGGCTTAATCACTTTATGAAAGCTGAAACAGAGATAAATATTTCAGCTTCAGTGAAAAAAGCTATAGTGAAACTAGTTCCTCAAACAATCTTCCTAATAGTGGCCTTTTTATCCGCAGAGGGATTTAAAAAGAAAGAGGAAAAAAGAAAAGTACAGAAACACTGCTAAAGGAAATTGAAATTTAATCTGCTGGCATAACGTAATTATGATCTTGCTTTTCAAGAAAAAGAAAAAAAAAGGTAACATAAAATGCATGATAGCAACTACGCAAACAGACCGAACTGGAAGAAACAGCGTACTTAAAATCCCACTGTCATATTACGTGGACATCATCTCCTTCCACCCCAGGCTAACCCACACAGTAGTTAACAGGGACACTAACAGACATCATTTCTATTCTCTTTGTAGGACCTGAGGTCTGTGAAACCAAAAAACCCCTCCAATGGTAAAATGTCACTCACTTATTTCCAACAATTTACTTGGAGATCAAACTGGGAAAATATGCTATCACACAGTGAGAAATGACAATAGCTTGCTCCCTTGAGACACAGAAATGACATTCGGCTTACATTATGCAGACATCAAAATATAATAATGCAACCTTTAGTGGTGTGCTACTGGCCTGGCTGCCCCGCAGTGGGATTCAGACACTTTGCAAGACTGCGGGCTCAGGTTTTTTTCCCTGAGGGATAGCAGTCTGGTCCCAAAGCAATAATCCCTGGAGTGAGGAAGCACCAAGCCCACAGGCTTCATTTAAAGTCACACTTGTTTCTATTCAGAAGAGACTTTTCTGTATCTTCATAAAACATTATCTTTCTTCCTTGTTTAGAGTCACAAGTGAGAAAGTTATGCAGTTATTGCTAGCTTTAGACAATCTTCTTTGCTGATAATTCATGGAAATGAGTGAAGAAATACATTTTGAGTTCACAAATTGAAGGCTAGCTTTTTAGCTACAGAATTCATTGGTTTTCATTGAAAAGTCACAGCTTTTCATTGCAAGAAAACAGAATATGAAATAAAAATGGAGAAGTTTGGCTGAAAGACTTTGTAGGTGAAGAAAAACATTCAGCTATCCAAAATGCCGACAGTAGACTAAAATTAATATGAAAAGTCTTTCAGTACACAGTCAAAAACCAGCCTGTAAAACAGGTAAAATGATGTGGAACATCCCATTTCCTGCTTTGGCCATCCAGCACCTTCTGTTTATTCCAGATACAGATAGACACTTAATTTTGACTGCAAAAAATGTGATTTATAAATAAATGTTATTTAAAAAAAAAGTAGCATACTTCAGCTGCAAGTTGAATAAGTTCTATAATCCTGATTCAGGGAAAATGACAGTGTATAATATATGTACTCTTTTCATACCACATGTTTAACTGGAGTGTGGTATGGATTGCGAAGTTTGATGTACGACTTCTTAATAGATTTCCTAGCATTTTCAAGTGTTAGATAATTTTGGTTCCTATCCAAAATCATTAATCTAAAGTGAGCAACAACTGTATGCTTTTTTTTTTGTCTTTTGATTTTATTTCTTAACACTTTCAAGAAAAACAACTTACCAAAGCTATTTACTTTAGAAGCACAGATATTCCTATACAGCTTAACCCTCTCCCCAAACTCTCAAAACCTTTAACTTGGAAAAATACACTTACAAGTCACGATTATACAATGCTTACAGCTGACACAACCAGTGCAGCAAAAAACTACCTTTCTTCCTAATAAATAAAATAGCATCTAAAGGCTCTTTTACTACTTACTAAACCTGACTTTTACTGACATACGTGTGACGTTTATGAAGAAGGAGCAAAGCACTAGATTTCCTCAATTCCAAGAGCCAGGGGGAAAATTCTTCACTAATTAAATTAACTGAATTTTTGTCATGGACTTGTTAAGGTTAATGGCGCCACTTGAACATTTCGTAAACTTACAAATCCAAAAGTATTCTGAAAGGCCCCCGAATAAATTCATTATAAGCATGCTCAGCCCTGTCAAGGAACAGAAGGCCACACTAATAAAATCTGTGAAAGATAAGCTAAGAATGGGAAAACACTACATAAAACTTCTAAGCACAAATAGGTGAGTTTTTTTCATCAGATTTGAAAGAACTCAGGTAAGACGGATTCGTGTTTTACTTTGGAGGAAATGAAAAAGGAACAGGGGCAGTGAGACAAAAAGAAAACCATGGGGAAAAAGTGGTAGAAAAGAGGTTGAGCGAGTAATAGCCAGAGGAGATGCAAAAGTGGACAGTTCAGAGAAAAAATCTAAGAAAAATGAGAGAACATATACAATTTTATTAGAAAATCCTAACAACCAAACTTTTATGAAATACGTGGAAGTAAGATGCTTACTCTACAGCCTTGACTTTTGAAAAAGGAGTTTAATCCTGGCTTCTAGATTTAAAGGCAGCTTGGGCCTTAGAGGAAGAGAGAAACAGAGCAGTAGGTCACCAGATGAATTTTTGTCTCCAGATCAACTTGTCTGTTACCCATTATAAGGAATATCCATATTATGAAAGACAGGAAAAGAAGAGGGAACTAAGCTTCCAAAATAGTTTTTAAATACTTTTTTCTCGTAACTGTGTCAGGGAAGAGAAACGCAAGGCGGGGGGGGGGGCCCACAAGAGCAAACTGAGGAACTATTGTTCTCTAATGACTTTAAATAAGCTTTTTAGTCTTACGTGTGAATTAGAATTTTGTTCTTCCTCCTTATGTTTAAAAAAACCCCATAAAACCCTCTTGATTTTAGTAAGATATTATTCTATTGTAATGACAATCAAGTCTAGTTAGGTATCAATCAAAAGAACAATTCCATTGCAAAAGATTTCTTAAAAAACGTTCTGGGTTTCCACCACTGCTGCTTCCCTTTTCAGAAACAAGACAGAGTCATTAACCCTCAAATCAAACATAAACTTTGAATTGCTAGAGTTGAAACAAAAATTACCTTTCAGTCTGACTGTCTCAGTTCATGTAACTTTACCACAAAACCCTCCTATATCTAGCATAGCAGTTAAAGTAAATCTATGATAATTTCAGAAGTACCAGTGGACACGGAAAGTGATTTAATTAAGCATTTGTATGTGTTCACTATTCTGCAAAGGCTGTGAAGGACAGCAGTATGCTGAGCAGCTTCAACAGACTGTAATATAATTAATGATAATAAACAATTATGTCCAATGATAAACAAAAAGTTAAGGGGTAAATTCCAGAAGCATTTTTAAAATATAAAATTTGCATATAAAATTTGTGTATAAAACACAGCAAACCGTGAAAATCAGTCTTATATTTAAATTCCAGAAACATTTTCATAAGTGACTGTGGACTTTGCCTTTTCCCGTACATATTTTCATTGTCATAGTTGTGTTGCTACTCCGAAGCTGTTTCCAGCAAGTGATCTTTCACTTCAGTTTCTAGCTAAACTTTACAGCATGTCACCTGAACCAAGCTCTTTAAAAAAGCATGGCTGATTCATGTCATAGTAAGCTCTTCCTTTTAATACCACTGCTGTAGTTCTAAGGCAGACACTGACAGAACAGGTAAAAGGTAGAGAAATCACAGCTCACAACTACACCCTTTGATTTAAGTAGCCAACTAGATACCATACACATAAAGACACCAAAAGCACAGAGCTAAAATAAATGTTTTTGAAACAATGGCAAAAATACACAAATAAGCACAACGTAAATCACTACTGTGGTGCAGTGAAAAGTGATGAAATCTCCCATGTACTGTTATCAAATGAAAAGTTGAATTCCATGATGCCACTGCCTTCCAGGCAACTGCAGCAGCTAAAAGAGATGTTGCTGCTTATTTTGGGGTAACAAAGGCTAAATAAAATGATTCATTATGATCTTGTGTCTTTCTGGCAGAATTACAAAGTCTACATACTATTTAGTTCTTCAAAAATATTGATCTGGAACGTCCTAATAGTAATCTAATTTCTACATAACCAGAATTAGAGTTTCAAATGATTTAATGTGCAGAAAGTGTGTAAACTCCCTTTATACCTAACAGCTGTCACTTTACCAGTAACAGATTTGGCAAAAGCGATTCTTGGTAGCTGGGAGAGCTCTTACAGAGACAGCTTGCTCACCCTGTAACACTGCTGATTTACAAATCAAGCTATGCCCCAGTCAAGTGAGACAAGATCTTACACAGACACAGAGCCACAGATTTGAATGATTGGAGTCTCTGGAAACCTGCTGCCTTCCACTTGTGGGGAAACTCCCCTCTGTTTCTAGCATAATCATGCCCTCTCTGCCTCAACACATTTCGCTGGTCTGTCTTCTGGGTAAACTATCACATGGGAAAATACCTTTCTTTCTGTATTCTGCTGTAACCCCAGTGCTCCTGACAAAGTAACGGGTGTGTGGGAGTGGTATGTGATTGTGAGGGAAGCAGATGGTCTCAGGCTAAGAACTCTGATATTCAACATACTTTTATAACTACTACTGGGGGCTAAAAAGGAACATTTCAGGAGAGAGAATTGTCTTGTGGTAAGACTGCAGCAGAGTAAGTCAGGACATACCTTTTTTCTTATTCCTGGCACAGTCAGTGAGTGGCTTATGGTGTGATCACAGGCGAGTGAGAAGCTTTGTCCATCCAGCAGTCTTGCTGGCAAAGCTGGTTAATGATAATCTGCCAAGGCACAGGGGTCTGCACGAATCAGTATTTTGCCCAACAGCTCTTTGCTGCTCTTGAAATGAAAGATGTTCTCTGGGTGAAATCTGAACAGATACAGCAGAGGTGAGAAAACATCCTCTGCTCTCAGACTGCATTTAAAATGAAGAGCACACAGACCAACATGGCTGCGCAGAGGAAGAGGAAGGATACAATTTACATCCTGCTGAGGGATGACCCTACACTGCTGCCAAAGTGGGGAATTGGAGGGGGTATTCAGATTACTAGATTTTTTCTGATATGGGTCAAGTTTCCATCACTTTTCCACAGAGAGAGTCTGTTGGTGGGAAAGCACATGCAACCCATCCTGCCTGCTCCTTGGAGCCCCATTTCCCTGACTCTGTGCAGGCGTAAGTGTGAAAATTTCACACACACATCCTTCCTAAGGTGCGAGGTTTCACAGATTACATGTGGCATTACAGGATAACATTCTGTCTTCCACAATAATAAACCAGTGTCACAAACAAGGCAACACGTTCAGCAAAAGCTACTGGTTGCTCTGTAGTCTCAGGTGAATCACATCTATTATAGAGATTCACACTTTGGAAATAAATATCTAAAGAAAATAAATACAAACAAACAACAATGACTTTCAGGTAATAAGCTGCAAAGATTACTTCAGAAGCAAATGCTTTTAGAAGCCACAAACATGACAATTAGTAGCATTTCTGGAAGCTGAAAGTCTAAATAGCTGTCAGCAACTCCACTAGCAAGTGTAAGTTATTTACAACAGCAAGCAGACAGATTATCAAGAGAACAGAAGCACTGATTAATTGTGTAGCCTAAACTGGCAATAAAAACAGTGTAAAGCCCTGTATGTGTGAATGTTTATTTTTAAATAGGTACATTTTGGTTCCAAGTTTTCTTCTTTTAGTTGTTATTATTTAATAATAATCTTTGTATCAAACTGCTCTTTTTATTTTTTAGAACCTTGAAATGTAAAAACCTGACTTTGTAATAGCCTCAAAAAGACTTTTCAAATTTCTAAATACCAAGGAGATACTTAGCAGAGGGTAAGACCTATTTTAAAGTTTTCTGCACCATTTACAAAATAAGATGCTTGCACTGCAATAATCTTCCATAACCACACAAACTTCAAGCCTAGATTAGAAAACATTTTATAGCTTTCAGTACAGTTTAGGTGAGGAACTCCTAATTAATTTTGGCAAGTGTGAACTTCTTCATGGCATGTTACATGTATTATATGCTCTTCTTTAGAGAAAAAAAAAATCTGAAGAATTTTCACATTCAGCGATTTATATTCAGAACGTTTTCCAACTTCTCAAAAAAGCAAACAATAATTTATCTTCGAAATGCCTACCCAGTGCGCTGGTTTTGGCTGTGTGGAGTCCCACATGACAAGTCACAGAAACTGCTGAAGGAGAAGGTGAATCGTTTGTAGAAGTGAGAGCCATCCAGCTGGCTTCAGATATCGCTGAACAAGAAGAATGGCCAGTACTTCATCTCTGTATGACTCATGGATGGTGGCAAATGCCCTGTGAGACTGGCTGCAGCCATGGAAGCAGAGCAACTGGCAACGCAGAGGTAAACCCATCTGGGCTGCTGCACTGGGGCAAGATATTGCTGCTGAGGTAGAGAACCTGATTGTAACAGTATGTCACACAGATGCTCACACACCTACGCATTGAGTCACTGAAGAATACTGAAACTGTGTACAGGTGGACCAGACTGCCAGAACTGAATTGGCTCAGGTGGATTTGGAACATAAGCATTAGCTATTCATAACTCGATGGGCCCATGACACATCAGGACATAGGATCATAGAATAGTTAGGGTTAGAAAGGACCTTAAGATCATCTAGTTCCAACCCCCTTGCCATTTAAGGAAGAGATGCAACATACAAATAGGCTTGTGATTGAGGGGTGGTCTTGACTATTGATGCCATTGCACAGGTTATCCACGAATGTCAAATGCTCACGATAATCAAACTAAGCAGCTAAAGCCTTTTTGGCATAAAGGACTATGGTTGAGCTATCAATATGGCTGGGCAGACTGATAATATCAAACTACCATGAACCTGCCATGTGCTTACAATGGTGAAAGGGACTTCTGGATGGCTGGAAACATACCCTGTGCCCTGCCACTGCCCAGGACACTATCTTAGGCCTTGATAAAGCAAGTTTTATGGTGACACAGCACCCCTGAAAGAACTGAGTCATTCAATAGGACTAGTTTCTGAAACAACCTCATAAACACTTGGGCCAAAGAGCTTGGCACTGACTAGGTATATCACAAACTATAGTGCACCAGCCTCTGGGAAAATGGAATGGTACAATGGACTGTTAAAAACTATACTGAGATCAATAGGTGATGGAACATTCAAGTACTAGGATACACATTTAGCAAAAGCCACTTGGCTAGTTAACACTAGAGGACCTGCCAATTAACCTGGCCTGCCCAAGCAGAACCTTTGAGCATGATGAAAGGAAGTAAGCTGCCCACAGTACACAGAAGGAGCTCGCTGGGATAATCGGCGGCTTATTCCTTCTTCAGGAAAGGGTAAACCTATTCATGGCATTGTTTATGCTCAAGAACCTTGTGCACTTGGTGAGTAACGCAGAAAGATGGGTGAGTCCAATGTGTACCTCAACGTCATTTAATCCTGAGTGAAAATATCCATGCTTAGAGCTGCATGTTTTAGGAATATAGATGTGTTATTGCTGAGCAGTGCTTACACAGAGTCAAGGTCTTTTCTGCTCCTCATACCATTCTGCTAGCAAATAGGCTGGGGGTGCACAGAATGTTGGGAGGAGATGTAGTTGGACAGCTGATCCCAACTGACCAAAGCCATACTTCATATCATACGGCATCATGCTCAGCAAAAAGCTAGGCAAAAAGTTGGCAGGGGAGCCCTGATTGAGGACTGGCTGGGCACCAGTCAGCTGGTGATGAGCAACTGTTTCCATTTGTATCACTTGCCTTTCTGGGGTTTTATTTCTCTCTCTTTCTTGTTTCATGTCATTTTTTAATTATTATTATTGGTTTTGTTATCATTATTACATTTCATTTCAATTATTAAACTATTGTTATCACAATGTATGAGTTTTCTCACTTTTTTAATATCTTCCCCCCATCCCGCTAGGGAAGGGAGTGAGTGAGCAGCTGTGTGGTGCTTAGCTGCCGGCGGGGGTTAAACGACGACACTCAGCTGTCAACCAGACATCAATATGCTGGAAGTCTAGACACAAGAAGAAACTTAAGCCCTCATCCCATGAAAAGCAATGGATATACTTGCCCTGGAACCCAGCTGGTTGTGGTTGCTGGCATGCAAAAAGTCTACCCCTGGCCAACAGACAGCTACACAGACAAGCCTGGTTTTGAGTAGCTCTGATAGTGTCACTCAGACTGGTACGAAAGTACACAAAAGGAAGGCATTTGCACTGCCCCTGGGCCCATGCTTCATTCAGGCTCAAGAGACCTGACATAAACCTTCGTCGTCGTCTCTTTCCAGCAGGACCCTTGTAGCTTCTTTAAGTAAATGCCAGTTGATTATTGTCTATCATGTCTCCAAAACATTAAGTTGCAGAAAAACATCAGGTCTGCCAGAGGCATGATTCCTGCTTTATGGCTGTTTATATTCAAACCTCATCCAAATGTAGGCTGTGGGGGCACTACTGAATATTCCACATGCTATGAGAATACAGATTAAAATCGCTTGGGCCATCAAAATAAGTGATTCATATACAGAAGTAAGAGATGATGCTAGCTCTTCTCTAGAAAATCCCAAGGAAGAAAATTGATGACTGATGTGCTGCTCCTCATGCAAGTCCGTTTTTCTATAAGTTACGTGTACAGCTAATCTTGTGTCAGTTTTCATTGTACCAGCTGGTCAACTCATCAGGTTTGTCTACAACGAGATGCGTGAGTTTTCCCCTACTTGATAAACTCTCCAGATATTCAAAGTTGCATTTTCACCTGGTACAGACCTTTGCTGAGCATAGGGAAAGGTGCTAGATGTACTCCCTCTCCCTAGAGTTAGTGCTTGGTTGTTTAATGGCCAGGACTTTTGCTAATATCAGTACCTTCAATGACCTTTTTAATAGTTTCCTCTTCCTGATAAAACCAGAATTCTAGTTACTGGTAAACACTGTGAAAATCAACCCCAGTTGGCATGTGTCTCTTCTAGATAAGAAGCACCTTTCACAGAGCAGACAGGAACATCTTGAGTCATATTTGGATTTGTGCACACAGAACAAAAGGGAATGGCAGACTAACTTCTATGTGGATGAGTGTCTCCCCACTTGCAGAAAATATCGTCAGTGACTACCAATTAGTCACTTAAGGCAATGCCATTAAGTACTGAGCTTAGTCATACTCACCATTCTTCTGCAGTATTTACTTATCTTTTTTGGTGGGGACAGGGAAAC
Organism: Psittacus erithacus; assembly: GCA_009867235.2. Lineage (NCBI taxonomy): Eukaryota > Metazoa > Chordata > Aves > Psittaciformes > Psittacidae > Psittacus > Psittacus erithacus. Next base: position 34,518 of record WYDI02183706.1, on the reverse strand, counting down.
GTGCACAAAACCCCATTACTGAGCAAATGAAAATTTATTTGAAAAGCAAACCTCAAGAAAGAATATTCAAGAAACTACCAGGTTTAGTCTTATGACAGTAAGAAGGTCCCTCCTGACCCATGATTTCTTTTGCCTTCACACAGGGACACATGAGGAGCATGCAGATGTAGGAAAGGTATTTACTTTTACAGATAAAAAGAATAATTTGCGTTGTCTGATATTTGCAGCACTCTTACAGCTCTTATAATATGAATACTTTGCACTATACTGTAGGTACATGTGCACATGCATAAAAAATTACTGCTAATAAAAATATAAATATTTGTCACAAGAAGTACATTTTAATATTACTTTATGAATATCTACTATACTTGTGACATGTCCTTGCTATTCACTAGAAAAGTGAGAAGTTACTGTGCCTGATATTGCCTGTGACAATTGACACCTCCCTAGGGATAAGGGTACAAAGCTTTCTTAAAACCACTTACTCTTGCAACCAAAACTGAGCATTTACAGCTATGTCTCACACTTTGTCTTTTAAGGATGTGGCATGTTTATTACTTGCAAGAGGAAAATGACTCCTGCAATGATGTTTTAAACTCACTAGGCTCAGACAAAAATCAAAGTGCTGCTGATAAATGACAAAGTTAAATCTGTATACAGCTTCTATCTCCATAGCATGAGAGCACAAAAGCTCCAAGCAGAAAGTACTGTTTTCCTGCTCTTTCTCTTAGCAGGACAGAGGCACTATGGAAATTTCAATCAACAGCTTGAAAAGTTTCCACAAATATTTTGCTTCTGTACTAACAACCACTGGCTGTTGACCTAGAAGTTACTATTTAAAATTCAATTATAAGGCGCAATGATAAGTTGCAATCTTCAGAACTACAAGACTGACAGCTTGTTTTAGACTTGTAACCTGTAAAACTATACACTTAGTCCTGCATTGCATGTGCCTAACACGTAAATGCAAAATTCACACTGGCTTGGAAAAAGAACTCAGAACACTAAGAATAAACCCAAAACTTCAATAACCAACTATGTGCATAAGCATAATTGGGAAATTGGTCTTCAGCTGCAAAACAGAAATGTAACATTGAATGCATAAAGCTGTCCAATAAAATATATTCATTGCATCAAATGAAGGATATGATAATTACAAGTATTTTCCATAAATCTGAAAAGTAATGTAATAGAAAATAAACAGCCAATAAAATATGAACAATTTGGAAAAAAATAACTCAAGCTATTACTTCTGAAATACAAAATTATATTGGTCTCATTAAGCAGCTCAGAGTGTTGTATTAATGAATGGAAACGACTTCCTTGTAAGGTGTTTCTTTTACAGGGTAGTTTCTTCTACAGAGTCAGTGTGCTGCCTTTCTACATACTGAGCCAGAAAACAGCAAAAGAAAACATCAGTAACTAAAAAAATTAAAGGGGTATATGAATTCGAAGGATTATAATGCTAAATGTAAACTCCACTGTTTGGTTTTCTGTTTTTCATTTTTCTTCATCTCTTTATCTGATCTTAATATACACTGGGTAATTTGCAGTGTTCTGTTACATAGTATCATATTGCACCTTACATGTAATAATGACATACTGAACATATGGTTGAGAAATACGATTGAGAAATTCCTAAGAGTGATAAACTGATAATATAATCACAAGCAGAATTCTCACAAGTTTCTAAAATATGACAGGAGGTGGGAAACAAAAAAAAAAGTTATTTTCCTTGTGCTTTAAGAAAAGCAACTTAAATATTCCTCATTTCTCTCCTGGCTTTTTGCTGCATTTCTTTGGTTTGTTCTTTTTCTTCTTTTTTTTTTGGGGGGGGGAGGGGAGTGGGTGTTGAGAAATAATAGACTAGGCAATGAAATCCCTCAAAAATGCAATTATCTGGGAAAGGAAAAAACCAAAACAATGGCAAATGTGTAGAGACAACTGCTCAGACATGTCAAAGAGGTTTCTACTAGCATGCAGGAGAATTGCAAAATACTGAAGAAAGAATGGTGAAGAACTGTCAAGGGAAGGATGCTGGCACCCAAGAGGAGAACCGCTGTCCTATGACATAAAAGCAGCAGCTATCCTGTTTTTGCAATTTGCTTCAAAGAGCAATTCTGGTTTTGTTTTGTTTTCTGACCATGTTCCAGGGTGCCTCAGAACTGTATTTCCCGTATTTTCTTTCCTTTAAAAGACTGGCCCCAACCACAGTAGAGCACTGGAATTGATCCTGGGATCAGTTATCTATGCCACAGACATTCATCTGTTCTGAATAAGGATGCCAGCTAATTCCCTCTGACCACTCAAGCCTTTTGGAAACCACCAGCATAACCAGAGGGCTGCATTGCAGGGCTGCCATACTCGTGCTTGGAGGGTGTGTGGCTGAGGGCACTGTGTGCCCCAGAGCAGGTGGGAAGGCATGTCAGGCTCACTCCAATGCTGTTGGCTGACTAGTCAGGGTGCTGGGAACGCAACTGTTGAATTTTTGCTGGGCAAAATTAACTACTGAGCTTTCTTGGAGGAGATACATAGCTCCTCCATGCCACAAGGACTCTCAGGTGTGATCTCACTTGCATGCAACGTGGGAGTCACCAAGGCAGCGGTGTGCATACACACACCATAATTATTTGTTAAAGCTTCCATGCACTAGATAAAAAGCTGATTTTTTCCCCGCACATCTAAACTCTTTTTGTCCATCAATTAATCATTCATCTCACATGTAGGCAAAACTGTGTCACCACCACTGCCATCATATCCTGATGCCACTCTAATATTATGATCTTTCCACTTATGTAAAAAGCAGTCTTTTACATACAGTGATGCTGTTGGAGTCCTACTTGCTGACTGCCTGTCACCTCTTGAACAAAAGTACTTTCTCTAATGGGACTACCTGAGCATGAAACACCACAGAGAACACAGCTCCTAAAACTGCTTTCAATAATTCATTTATATCATTCATCTCTTCAGAGAAATCTGCAATTCCAAACTTGACTTTTCCCTGTTAAAAATCTGACTTTTAAAATACCATGTAATAACATTAACAAAACTCTGAAGGTATGAAAGTAAGATGCTTACTTCTAAAACGTACTCGTTTCTATACCAACTGTTAGCTTCAGCTACTTGAAATCTACACATTTGCACAATACTGTGCATTACAAGCAGGAATATGAAAACTATAAAGTGGAAATAAAAGAGATGGAGAAAATGGTTGGGGAAAAGCACAAATCCAGATGTTAACTTTCACACAGTGAGTGCAGAGCCGCTCGATAGCAAATGCACATGTTAAGGACTGTGGCATTTCAGGTTAAGTGGGAGCATCTCACTGAGAAGTCTGAAAACAGCTAGTCTCTTTAGCAAAAGTGGTCACATTTCAGGAAGCTAGTGCCATTACCTGCACCAACATCTCCTTCGTTTCTGTTTTTAATCCTCTTGTAAGGACATTAAGGTATCCAGGAATATCTCAGTTCCCTGGGGCAGGACAAACAGCCAGCACCCAAAAGGTTAAGATTATCCTGTGCTGTTAAATCCACCTAAGATTGATACTTTTCTGTATCTTTATCTGCCATTGTCCTCTCTGCAACTGCAAATTCCCCAAATAACCACAGCAGCCATCAAGAGAAAAGGCTGCCAGGGTTTTTTTGATCAATTTTCATCCCTTCTAACAGCTTTCCTGCTGCAGGAGCGTAAAAGGAATCAGAAGCAGGCAGGATGTCTGTTTTCATCCCCAATTATAAAGAAACTAGACTTCTTACAAGTGCTCATGTTTGTGTTTTTACTGACCCTTCTACAGATGGCTGGGATATTCTGAGAAGAAAAAAGAAGGGCTAAAGAAAATTCTGGACAATAAAGGCTGTAATATGGATTCAAGCATAATTTTTATTTCTTGTTTTGAAAAACATACATGCTGCACAGCATTCCATTCCTTTAATGTGAAGACACGAATATTAAAAAAGAAATACAACATGGCTATTCTAATTATGTAAAACTGTAATTGGCATTTATTGCGTAGGGCTTCAGAGGGATAGAAGCATGGGCTGGAAAGCAGATTTTTTCATTAAATAGCTGCCTCAAGGCAGACACATTCTGAACAAAGTATCTTTTCACGAGATATACCTGTCCCACCCAGAGAACAACAAAGCGATTGAGGAAGGGGAGGTAGGAAGCCTGAACAAGGACAGAATGATATGAAAAGAGTCCATTAGAAAACACAAAAAAGGATAAAAAGGGAAAGTAAGAAGTGGGACGAAGTGGCATGGTATGGTCCAATAAAGGTTAAATGATTTAATCAATAAGAAGAAAAGGCCTTCAAAGAAGAATAGGAAAGAAAGGGGGAAAGAACAAAATTAAAAGAGCACACTTAAAAGGATGAGAAGGATTAAAGCTAAGATAGAACAAGAGGAAAAAAACAACTGAAACTCTCCAAATTGGAAGGAAAAGGAAAAAAAAAAATCACATTCATTCATATAGATCACTTCAGGGAGCAAAAGGCCTGTCCCCATTTGTGTCTGTGTATGGTACATTTGACTGCATGGCATTCTTCAGCACTTTTGACTGCTTAAGGAACATTACAGTGATGAGTCATCAGGGACGAAGGTAAAGGGAGAAGAGCCCAGGACATCTCTACTTTCTCATGTACACTTAACCTCTTCCTTGGCTTGCCTCAAGGTGGCTACCAGCCATTAGGCTCAGAAAGTGCTCAGAAAGAGCATCTCCCTGCCTATTTTTCCAAGATGAGGGATGGTATCAGAAGAAAGTGTCTCAAGATCCCTGTTGTATATGCCCCTAGTGGAATAGGGGTTTCAGGTCTGCCTCTCCATTAAGAGATCTGAACACCAGAAATTGATAAAGGATGGCGGATGAACAGTCTCCATTATTCATTCATTCACTTTTCCACATGGGGGAACTGTGCTTATGATGCCTGCTGACACTCCACAGCAGTCATGTAGCAATAGAAATCATCATTCATACTACGGTAAACAATGAGTACACCAAGAAAAAGTGATCTAATTTTCTAGTGCCTTTTGTGAATTCAAAATTAGAGCCTTTGATGCATCACCACTTGCCTTTGCTCCTGTCTCATAGTCACTATTAACAGATATGGCAAGGGGAAACTTGCTTCCCTCCAGAGATTCAGATAGTGTAATGGAAACGGCACACCATTTTAGGATTATTAACCTACAAAGCAGAAGCAGAGCTTTGCTCTTGGGGGCGGAAATCATGGCAAAGAAGCTGCCTATGTTTATGTCATCAGAGAGCATGTTTTTGAGTGGTGGAGATGGTACACCTCCTATTTTTTCCTTTCCCACTCAACATCTCCCAGGGAACCAAACAGAACTAGAGCAGCACTGATGAGGCAGTGAATGAGCACTGAATCCTGAGGTTCCCATAGTTCATAATGCTTAAGAGCTTTTCCCAAGGGACTTCTGCAGATGCCACTGAATTGTTCAAGTCTTCGTAACCATGGGAGTGTACTTAACAAATTTCTTTAAATATGTTTTAATTCCTGTTGTAATCATGGGAGTACACTAATAGGAACCAGAAACATAAGCCTAAAGTAACTAAAACTTAATTCTGCCAGGATTTAAGCTTTTATTTGCACTTGTATAAATTGAGGGTCATTAACCATCATCACTAAGATGAAAGGTTAGAGCACTGGTAATAGACTATTTAGTATTCACATTTTATAACTTCTGGATCAATGGCAGAGAAAAATTTTATACTAATAACTATACACACACAAAAAGAAAAGTGCTAAAGATCTTTTAATCATTCTCTGGATTTTCTTTCTGCCTTCCAATTACTTGAACTTTTAGTAGAAGCAGCATCCTATCCATCACTCCAAAATACATACATAAATACCTGCTAGTTTAAAATTCCAGGTGCAATATTCACAGTCACTGTCTGCTCCTTTAAGATATGACATAGATTAAACCTGAGGCAGAACATCATACAAGAACATCAACATTGCTAAAGCATGCATGGATAGGGAAGCTTTCCCCAACTTCTCTTGCACAGAACTACAGGGTACTTCTAGAGATGTGTGGCTAAAGTTTAAGCATTTTGTTGTTTACTAGTTTGCATTTTAACCTTCTTAAGGTATTTTCCACACACAAAAGGGGAAAAAAACAAAATCTGTTTTGGCCATGATCATAAAATTATTTTATGGTAAACAAGCAAAACTGCATCCAAAGTTCAAGACTGAACCAAATGAACTTTCAGATAAATTTAACAGAAACTTTGATCCGAGTATTACTAATGAAAAAGCAACTGGGCAAACCTAGGCAAGCTGTTCTGTTTTACCCTGCTGTTATTCTGCTGGTATTTCCTCTACAATACTAGCCATTTTAATGCCTACTTAACAGTAAAAATAACTAATAGGGGAGGGAAGAATTTCCCTTTGAGGCTCAAAACAGTAAGTACACTGGCTGATTCCTCTGCTCTCCCCAGGAATGTACCCCACGGCCTCCTGTCCCAGAACACTTACAAAGCAGTTTATTCTAGGGGGCTTGTTAGAAGCTAGAAAGGAGGTTTAAAAATATCTAACCCATCCTCTCTGCCTTCGGGTTTACCAGCTTAGATGCATGGCAGCCAGCATTCACTACAATTAGGGGAGACAACAAAGACTTTTAAATGGAAGACTAGATTAAAGTAAAAAATAATCCAACTTGAGTGAGGAAGAGATCTATACGTGATGCTCTGGAGCATTCTGATGCCAATTATTTTGAGTTATTCATACAAAACTGTAAACAAATGGAAAAATGTTCCATATTACAAGCCACTGATTAAAGGCCTTGAGGAAACAGATCAGGAATAAAAAATACTGCAGTGAATTTTGAGAACTATACATTACAGGGTATAAGTAACAACTTTATATTGTATCTCTTCAAAAATGCATTACAAAGATTTGAGAAAGAAGAATTATCTTTTAATTAGTCAGGTAAATATGCCAAAAATGATGCATACCTGGAGACACAAGATCTAAAGGACTTGGAAACTGAAGCTTACAAGAAACCAATTACTGTTTCTATGAGTGGATACTTTTTATCTGAGCATTATTTTATACTCAAGAAGATGTCAAGAAGATTAAAATGGTGAAGTATTTCTTTTTAACTTTTCAGTACCAGTGAAAATTACTTTAAAGTTAATTAATGAAAAACAGATCTTTGGACACTTATCACACATTCACAATCACAGGCACCTTCTTCCCTAATCTACTGCTGCTTTAAGAAACTGCATCTTTTAGCTTTTCCATTTTTATCATCCCCATTTAGAGTGCCTGCTGGCAAATCAGCAGCATATCGGAAATGGGTGAAGAACATGAAGATACACAAGTGTGAATTTCATGAAGTCTGTTGCTCCCACTATGATAGATACTTTTGGCCAGTAAAACAATGTAAGTACTTAGCTCAAAAACCCCATGTTGTGCACCACATCCCGGTAGCAATTACAGCAAGAGTCCAGCTGTAAAAACCTTAAGGAGTTGTGGTCTGGATTCAAAGAATCAAAAAGTATAATTCATTAGAAGCGCTTCACTTGCCTTCTCAAGCATTTTCGATGCTGGTGTATACAGAGAGAGGGGGCAAGGTCATGCCTATCCTTGCGTTTTCACTGCTCAGAGGACAAGCTATCAGAAAGTAACTCAGCGACTCAAGAAATACCACAGACAGTATTTTAAATGACTCCTGAACACCCTGTTGAACACCACTGAGGAAAAAGAAGGGAGCATGCAACAAAAAAACCTTGTAGTCTTTGGATTTCAGAATGAACAACAAGGCCCTGTACACCGACTACTAGCAACAAAATCAAGGGAAAGCTTTACCTTTCTTTGGAGCTCTGAAGGAACTAAAAGATTCAAACAGCAGCAGTTGATATTTTGTACTCTGATAGCCAAGTCAGCCTTCTGATATTCAGCTATCATAATGTTTTTGTACAAATAAATTCTGTTACATGTTGTTTGAATAGGTACTGCTGTGTTAAACTAAAGCTTTAAGAGACACGCATAAAGTTATATTTAAGAGACTATTTCATGCGGAGTCTCCAGGTTATGGCAATGATGGGATAAGTTTACTGCTGATTGCTGCAAAAAGACTACGTATCAACACAAAGACGAGTTGGATGGATAGCAGAATTTACAGTAAATGGTTTCCTTTTAATTTGCAAGTACCCTGGAACTTCAATTATTTCCAAATTGAGGTTTGGGTTTTTTTATGACAACAAAGTATCCTCTTATATACACAGAACTGCTCTTTGACACTGTAACTTGCTGCCAACTGTTATGGGATTTATCTTCAAGAGAAGAATAGCAATAAAGAGACAAATTAATTCAGTTTTCTGTAACCAGAGCAGGGATACCACTGTAAACATCCAGAATTCCCATGGAAAGAATATTTTGAGTCCTTTCTAATAAACGATCAGCAACTTAGCAGACAGGAACACCCTTACGTTTTCTTTTTTTTTTTCTCCTGGCTCAGAGAACGTATCTCATACCTATGAATGCTAATGATTAAAATAATTCTACCAATTACTTTGTTACATTGCAGTATGCATAGTCAAGTATGTAATGCAATAAACTATGCCTGAATGCTCTGTTTACCCCACAGCAAGTTACAAGGAAAACTCTTTCCCCTTAAAGGATTTGTCTCCTTGGAGCATGCAGGCTGGCAAAAAGCCAAAGGAAGCTGGTGCTTAAGCAACCAAGACTGAGCAGTGCCTTGTGTGCATTGCAATTTCAGCCGACCGCAGTAAATGTTATTGGAGTTTTTGTGCTGTAAAATTGCTGCTTTCATGCCCACTGCATGTGACAATAGGAATCCTCTGCCTTGCATGAGAGAGGAAGGCTGATGTGCCTTCTAGTCAGATCTCTCCATCCTTAAAAAGTAGGGTTACTTCTCCTGTGTACTCCCCTAATGGTTTAGTGACAAATAAATTCATGTCAATGCTACGTCAGACAAAGAAAGATACTAAATGGAGAAGCCTTTTGTGCACGAGGTTGAAGAGCAGAGAAATCATGATTTAAGCACAGTCCTTTAGCTTTTAAAATAATTGACAATATTTAAAAAGATGACGTTAAATTAAAGGTGCCAAATGTTTAATTTCTAAGCAAATTTTAGACAAGCTGTTTCCACAATCAGCCAATGCACATCTATTTATTTTTTGCTTTGTGACTGAAGCACAAAAATCCTCAGTACTTCTCCTATGAAAGACTGACAAGCATAGGCCAGCAGAATTTGTGAGTCCTGTTTACTTACAGAAAGCAGCATGTTTAAGGCACTAAAACATCATCCTCCAACTCACAGATAGCCAGAACAGAGTTTAAATGGAAGCCAAAAGTCAATAACAAATCAGACTTCTTACTTTTGCCAAATGCTGTATTTTATATTTTTTTTTTTTTTTTAAATTTTTTTTGCTACAGGAACTTTTTCAGCACTATAGAATAAAGCCTGTGTTGCAATTACATTGACTCCTGTGTTAACCCCTACTGGTGACTTCCATTTAAACTGACAGCAACCTGCACTTCCTCAGTAGTGCAGAACCAGGCCTCAGCAACCATCAGCATTCAGCAGAACTAAGGAATACATTAGGTACTTTCTGTATTTGCAAAGCTCTCTCTTCAACAGTAACTAAAGACTCACAGTCCCAGCTGAAGGAAGAAACTTTTCCACAAGCAATAGGACAGGACAGTCCATGCTATCTTTACTAAATTTATGTATTTTGTACCAAGCTGGGAGTCATTTGATGCTCTCAAAGCACCAGAAGATAAAAATAATAACAATAATCACAGAAAAAAAAAAGTAACCAAGATTTTATCAAAACCTCAGAGCTGTCAACTCATTCAATGTTTCTGGAAGATCTTATGTATTCTCAAAGCTATCAAGGCTCAGGTGAACATTAAAGCTGATAAGAAGGGTTTGTAAAACCCTAGGTTCAGGCTACTGCTACTGAGTGATGAAGAAATGGGAGCATGTGTAAGATCTTTAGTCACCACTTCCTAAATAAGGCTTTAAAAAAGAAAAAAAAAACGTATTGTGGTACAAAGTTAAAAATATTAGACTTTTCCCTGAAATAATGAAAAATCACAAATAACAGAATTCAATGTGATTATGCGAGACACTTGTATCTGATCCTGACCTCATACAAGTTATTTTCTGGGCACTTGCACACCATTTGTACCTCTGGAAGTCAGCCTAAGCAGCAGCTGGGTAACGTCCTCACTTTGTGATTTATAAGGAAAATAAACTGCCTATGTGACTGTTTCCTTCTCCTTTTACCTTCTGTATTACAAATTAACTTCTACCATAAATTTGTTAGAGCCTACTTTTCCCCACAAGAGCAGTACATCCCCGTTCCTGTTTGTGCCTTCAGAATTCTGCTGTTAACAAACTGCGACAGAATTTAAATTCAAACTCCTTATCTTGCCATTAGGAATGTCTGTTCTGTAATCAAGCTAGTCAAGGAAAGGATGTGTGTGCAAGCACTGGCAAGCAGGGAAGGGATGCATTTTTGACTCTCGTGTTCATCTACACTGCCAGGTACATGCTTGTTCAGTGTAAGCGATCTGACATTTGGATGCAGCTTTCTTCCTTTGATAAAACTAGGTTCTGTTTCTGTATCTTACTGTATCTCAGAATCAATTTATCTCCACAGATTTTCTTGATGTGCAGGAGTTTTTGTAATATGATTTTTAATGGGGAAGGGAGGAGGGGAAGAAATGTCTCTATATCAGATCATATCCGCAGTACGATACACAGTTGGCAGGTTGTCCCATCTGGCATGCATTTGAGTATAAGATGGATAATTTGTCACTCTGAATACTTTGATTTGTGAAGAGGCCGAAATCATCTTTGGAAAGATATTTTGCAGCTCATGATACAGGAGGTGTGGGGGAGACTGTTCTTTGAAGGCTACAAAGGCCACAATCTGAGGAGAAATAATTGGTCTTGGCTCCTCTATTAAGTAACAGAGATCGAAAACTACAAAAATCTTTAAGAGAAAAACATGACTTACAACAATCAGACATGAGAACTAATTGCCCGCCACTTTGCAAAATTTGATTTTGAAGGGGTGAGGGGATTTTTGAGGGTGAGATTGGGGAGCTGTAATTTGCTCTTGGCAAACAGACTGAATGCTTAATTAAACTGAACAAATGTACATTTTTGTACATTAAGGGAACAATGTTGACAGAAGTTTGGCTTAAAAACCAAAGAGAGAGGATAAAAAGATGGATTCATGAAAATGAAATCAAATATCAAAAATGGATCAAAAATAAATTGGCTAGTGTTCAAGACACAATTTTTAAGTTTTAAAAGCAACTATATTTGCCCCAAGCACATGGAACAGATAAGTTTGTTGATATGTACCTAAAGGATATTGGCTTTCCTGCATTGTCTGATTCTTGACTGTAAGAGATTAAATGCTTCTGTAGCTACCAAGGAAGCCTGCAAGCACTGCTACACTGTGGTTGAAATACAACAGTCACCGGCCTCAGAAATAAGTCAGCATGTATTTTTATGAGCATGAACTTATTCCATATTTACAGAAAGCTTGCCAAATGTCTCTATTCTATTTTTACTCCTTCATCCATATAACTAACGATGATGTTAAATGAAATCAAGATTCCAGCATATCCTCACAATGTTCTTTAACACAGCTACTCCTAGTTCGATCTATTATTCTTAATTTATTATCACAGACTATTTCAAATCAAACAGGTCTGAATTCATTTTTCAAGCAACACGGCTTAGGACCAGTGTCAGACCTGAAGACAAATTGTATATACTGATACAATGACAAAACTTAATTTATCATGAAGTATGACATAAGGGATAAAAAAATCTCATTAGACAACGTGTAAGACAACAATGAAAATAAGGTGTGTTGATATCCCTGGAGTTTCTGGGGAATTCAGATGACTGCAGGTTCTCAGAATGATGAAGAAGAAACAAGTTTACACTTCACCAAAGTAAAACAAAAATATGATTTTAAGTGTTCAATCTCACACCATCATGTTTGTGTTTCTTTCCTCCCTAGCACTGTTTTCCCCTCTCCTTTTGTTCCCCAATAATCAGAACTTATCAACAGGTAGGTGATCACCTGGCTGATAAGTTCTAGTTAAGTAGCACATCCAGCTTCCCTTGTGGAATAACTAGGGCAAAGCAGGGATGGAATAGGGGCTGGGAAGTGTTTTGTAGGCACTAAAGCAGAAAGTTACATGAGGTCCTTCCCAGATGTTGACTGGGACTGAATTTGCTGTGGGTCTTCAGTATTTACAGGTTATTTTCAACCTTCTCATGAGCCAGTGAGGTATGAAGAGGGAAAAAATCACATTGTCCTCTTCCTACCCTCAAAGAAGCAAGATTAAGAGCTGCAAGGGAGTAAAAGATGCATTAAAGTCACTTGCCTGTTCCACTAACTTAACAGAAATCTCTGTGTATACTTCAATTCACACTTCAATTTCATTTGCTTCTGGTGGAAAAGAAGAGGAAGAAGTGAGAAGAGAAAACAGCAGACTGCTTACTTACAGTGGCTATACATTAATTGAGATGTCTATGAGGAAAAAAAACCCACAATAGTTACAGGGAAAATCAGAAGTGTAAAAAAAAAAAATCAAACAAACCCCTAATAAGATTTGCACTGATGCTTTGTACATGTGTTTCATGTGGTTATTAGTGCTGCTGGGCTTGAGCATTTGGCCTATATTCTCTCAGGTGCTTGTATAAAAGGAGAAGATTCTAACTTGCTACCTTGTACAAATTAAATCTTCAAACACACTGCAGAAACGCTGCTGTGAAATACATCTTTCTCTATTTTGCATTTGATAGTTTTACCATAATATTTCCAATTTAGGGGGTAGAAATCCTCAAATCTGTATTTCTAACTCAGATTCATCTCCATTGTCAGTAGTAAGCATTAGCATTTAACTATTATCTTTTCTTCATAGTCTCTGTTTAACCTGAGAATTTAGCACTGTATTTCTCATTATAACATGTCCATATTGCAAGATAAACTACTACTAAATTTCAGCAAATTCCCCTCCAAATTCTAACTAATCCACAATTTTTGGTGAAAAAAGATAAAGAAGCTTATCAGGATGCTTACATTACAGACTTTATCTGACTTTCGACTACTTAGAAGCAGACTTTATTACATAAAAAGCCTTCTCTACCTCAGTCACATTCAAGAATCCTCCCAGCAACTAGTTCACTCTCCCTCTTGCTTAAACGACAGCAGACAGATTCAGATGCCCTGTTTCTTTTAAATCAGTTCATTCCCCTTTCTAAAAACAATAAAACTACTAATTTTTTCTGCAATCACTAGACAAATAAGCTGACTGCTGGAACAGAGTCAGTATACTGAGCTGCACCACAGAGAAGAGAAACAAGTAGAATAAACTGGAGGTGCTACATGAAGGAACACTGATACAACTAATGGTCTTAAAATTTATGTGTTCCTGATATTTACAACCTATTAACACACTGCTTTCAGAGAAATGAAATGATTCCTAGCACACTGTCCACAACTTGATTTGCATTTTTAATGCTACTAGCAATACCTCCATGAAGACCTTTTCTTCTCATGTGGTAAGCATGTGATAACTGATTTTCATAATTCTCATTTCTCTCTTTGCTAATTTCTCAAATGAAAGCTAATTCCCACTGGTTAACAAAACAAAGTAATCAAACCCAAAGGCTTAGGTTAGTATCATTCATTCTAAATACATAATCAGATTTTCATTTTCAGGGAGTTGATCAAATAAACTACGTTGACGAAATGAACTCATACTAAAAGAAAGCAAACATGTTTGCATAGACTAAAGAGAGGGTAACAACTTGCTATTCACATAAAGTCAATATAACTGAAAACAATTCAATAATATAATTGTTTTCTGTCAGTACCTTTTTTATTCTGACCATTTCAAAAGTGATCCTTGCATGTACTACCAATATAAACATTGGACAAAGTCATACAAAATATGGCACTGGAGCTATTTTGTACCCGTTAGCATTAAATAGCATGGAAAGCTTAATTCAGTCAGATGCAAAAGAAAACGTGAAAATAAAACCCTTCCTTCAGTGAAAGTGCTACACACACTGTAATACTTACCAATTCAGCTAAGGAAAATACAACACTCAAAACTAGCAAAGGCCATGATTAAGTGATATTTACTTTCTAGGGTATATTTTGAGAGATCTACATACTAGTAAAAAGGCTACACAACAATGCAAATCATTGAGTAGAAGGAAGTTGTAGCTGCTAACTTAAAAACCTTTAGCTTAATTATTAAAATCTGCTCTTGCCTATTTTACAACAAATATATTTTTCCCCCATCAACAGGACAAATCATAAGATTGATGAGAAGCCAATCATAAGCAAATCAAGTACATATTCCAAGTACATATTCATGTAATGCTGGATGAAAGCATCCTTTCTTCAAGCAATGCAAACCCTGACCCTGAAGCTGACTGGAGGGATGAAAGCCCGCTACCAGAACATCCATGCTATTCTCCTTGTCCAGAAGAAAAACAAACAAACCCTACTTAAATTCTAGCAACCACAAATATAGTATCTGTGGTTAGCAATTTGAAGCACTTCTAAAAACAAGTCTAATCTCGCAGAGAGAAAGAAAGATCATTAGCTGTATTATATAACCGCCAGCACTACTAGATTATGACTGTGTATATACAGATCTAATACTTTGACAGTGGTAATCAGAAACTGGAAGCGCTACTTCTGCATATATTTGCTGAAGGAGCTAATCTCAGAAATTTGCAGATAGACAGGGAAGCACAGCATGAAAAGAGAGGGGAGGGGAAAATGAATACGTACTCACAGAATATAGGTTTTCCTTCTGCTTAGGAAAAAACTTACCAAGAACAACTCTCTCAACATACACCACAGTGTTAACTTCTGACCTGCTTGCTATCAATCCACCCCTTACTTTGTCCTGCTAAAAGGCCAAGACTTGACTATCCATAGTATCAGCCGAAATATTTTGGCTAATCTGGGGTGAAAGGGGTTAAGGAACATTCCTTAAGGGTAGCAAACTCAGACTAGCAAGCAACTGTTAGAAATTTCAAAAGCAGGAAAATGCTAAGACCTAGAGGAACGATGAGCACTTACTAGCTTCCTAAGAGTTTTTCATTTGCAGAGGAGGGACTGGTGGATACAGTAATCTAAATGTATTGATTTATTGAACTAAACCAGGCTACCTTTTGGATAATGCATACATTTTCTGACAGATTTCACATTTCTAGACATAAAGGAAA
Source organism: Psittacus erithacus (assembly GCA_009867235.2). Taxonomy (NCBI): domain Eukaryota; kingdom Metazoa; phylum Chordata; class Aves; order Psittaciformes; family Psittacidae; genus Psittacus; species Psittacus erithacus. Next base: position 19,249 of record WYDI02183706.1, on the reverse strand, counting down.
GCAGACATCTTCATAACAAACCCCAATTATGACAATGTATTATCATTCTTTTTGGACTTCTTTACAGATTAAATACTGAGCAAGCTGAACATGCACAAATAAGTTATGCAAAAAAGATCTTAATGCAACCCCTTAACATGAAGAAAAAAAAAAAAAGGTTGTCAAATTCACATACACAACTGCTCTTAGCAGACTGGCCTTTTAGACACACTACCAAAGTTGCATTCAAAGCAAGGAAGAACAGCTCAAAGCTAGTGTTTTTGCTCTGCAAAATAATTCCATCCAACCAACTGCTGTGCAATCTGTAGGAAAATACTTCTCCCTCTAGTGGTTCATCTGAAACAGAGTTCTTTAACAATCAAAAACCAGAAATGGTTCTTAGAAAAATGAAGAGGCTTTTTCCAAGCTTTGCTGATCTACGGGGGAAGGGCTGTGAACTAACAAGTTTGCCTACCCCAAGAAAATTTGTTCAATCATCCAACAAAAATGGAAACCTGCAGCTATTATTTTGTATGGTTTGTTTTTTTGTTTTTTTTGTTTTTTTTTTTTTTTTTAAGAGAACGGAGGTAAAAATGTGGTTTCTTAGGGCATGATGTGTAGATGGGCACTGGTGTTTCAAGTACATGTCATTTCTTTTGGTTAATCATACTGGTTGGGAAGATGAGAAACATGGAAACAATACATGTCAGGAGCCACCGCTGCCTTCCCTCACCAGGTAGTTCTCTTCCTCTAGACTTTTTTCCTCAATCTATAGTGTCCTATCCAGTAACATATAAATCCAATTTTCCTGCCCCAGGGGAACTAAAGGAACGGCTGGAACCTGCTGAATTTGATGAGGTCGTAAAGGATAAATTTTACATTATTTTGAACCTAAAAATCACTAAATTTAACCAGCTTCAGCCTACCCTTTAAAAAGTACAACTAAAGGCTATAAATTACATTACATAATAAATTACTAAAGGCTATATTGCATTTTAAAATAACTTAAATGATCTTCTATATATTAGATGTTACTTCCTACTCTTGCTTATCCTAAAGTAGATACATCATTTGTAACATTTAAAGGAAAATCAGTTTAGAATACAAAGTAATTTTGGTATCTTTAATTTTTATTAGGTAACTTTGTAAAAGCATGGAAAATAAAAGGGTATTCAAACTACGGACAAAGTGTCCTCTTCTTACCATGACCTGGGACAGACACTGAAATAGTACCAGTCTGTACTAGATATGAGCTGGCAGTATAGTCCTCATCTGTATCAGAGTCCTGAACTGGCTGGCTGGCATTATTACTTAATAACCACCTCTGGTTGTCATGGAGATTGGGTGATGGAGGAGGGGAGTGCAAATGTTCAGTAACAGATGGACTAGATGAGGAGGATGGCATGGGAGGACCTATGAAAAGAAATAAAAAAAAATATATAAAATATGGGTCAAGATCTCACATGAACAACAAATCATTTATTTTTTTCATCACTGAAAGGTGAATAGTCTACTTCAAGCAACAAAGAAATTGACAAAGAAAGTATGACAATTGCCTGTAATAAACTCATTTAAGTGCTGTAGGAAACGTAAGACAATGAGATGACTTATTTCAATGTCTACTTGAAACCTACTAAAATGTTTCACCTGTCAAACCTGAGTCCATCTGCACAAGTTGTTTCAAAACATGCATACAGAATGACTACATCCTATTTCTACATCTTGGAAAGTATCATAACAGCATTATGAAGACAGATTTAAATAAAGCTTTAGGATATTATGTAAACATATTTTGTCCTTCAGTGAAACAGTGAATAAACCCAGCAAGCAACAGAGAGTTACCTAATTTACCTTATGAATATATTGGGGTTTTGTAGTACTTAGTCAGCACAGATCTAACTCTGTTAGAGTAAGACTGCTGGACTACTTTTGAATATTTTGTTGCCTGTAGGTAGGGAATTGCACCAGAAAATGAAGTAATTAACATACTTTATGTTAAAATAATTAACCTGCATGGATACCATTCATAACTAAGAGTCTAAATTTAAATTAAAGGAAAAGAGTTGGCTTTGGGTTTGTTTTTTTTTTTTTTTTCATCATGTAATGATTTGTTTTTATGATACTCAGTAGTACAGTTATGCTGGAGAGGTGCAGCACCTCTCAATGTTTTTAAGTTTAATACCATAAACCATATTGGCATTAATAGCTTGATTTACTTTTCCTCAATCTCCCTTGTACATTGCTAAAATTATGCTGATTTTTAATTATTTTTCTTTCATTTTCAGTTTTTTCCATCTTAATATCTTATAGAGCTCTAAAACAAGTTGCTAAGTCCTAACCAATTGGTTTCCCTGGGAAGAAACCCATGACAGCCTTACCATAAACTTTCTTTCACACATCATTTACCTGTTCTTGTAGCAAACAGCACAATTTAAGACTCGGATATGGTTCTGGAAGGAAAGTGAGCGCTTACTATTACTCAAGTAACTCCTATGTGAAACTGAAGGTTTATAGCTAGGAAAATAACAAGAACAGGGGATGACATTTTACAGGGCTCATCTTGGGAATTTGGAAGCAGAGAATGAGCACATTTTTAAGTCCAAGATACAGTTCCACCAAATTTTTTTTTCTACACTTTGATTTTTTACATTGCTTACTTCAGTAACTTGGACTTGTGGTTATTTCTTCAAGGAGTATTGCATTATTTATGATGTACCCAAACAGATTTGGGTATTTTATTTTCAACTGATACCAGTAATAGTTAACATACTGGTTTTTGGGTGTTTTTTTTTTTAAATACAAATCAGCTCTTTTTTAGCTTGAAACAAATTTCCTTTACTTGCTTTGGACTTTCCTGACTACAGAAGAGATCTATAGTGATATTTTCCAGATGAATACTGTCTGAAGCAAATCTGCATCTCAGTAATACCTATGGATGTTATGCACAACACTGTTCTCAATATGCTTTCTCTCTCCTTCTCAATTTACGCTCATTAACTTTCATACACAACAGAGCCTTGATTACACAAACCGTAATCATACAAAATATTCTATTGCCTGAAAATGTGTCATGTCCAAGCTCCCTTAATTATTTTGTGAATTCATTCATTTATCCAAATATATTAATTATCTCAGTGCTACGTGGCTTGTTGAAAGTGCACTGCACTGGTGAGTAGCCATCCAGAATGAGCATCACTTGGGTGTTCTGGCTTACCAAGTTTCTCAGCGCAGAAAATACTTTGTGTCAGGTGTGGGGTGAATGCATGGGTCCATTAGCAAAACTCCCACTGCTACACTCAGTGGGAACAGATCTCTGCTACTACAAAAATCATGTGATTTCTACCAGGAAATCATGCAACTTTGGTGATCTGATTTTTATAAATAAAACTGAGTCTGGCAGGCAGGTCTTAGAATCATAGGATTGTTTAGGTTGGAAAAGACCATGGAGTCCAACCATTAATCTTGCACTGTCAAGTCCACCACTACATGATGTCCCTAAGCACCACATCTGCATGTCTTTTAAATACCTCAGCAATAGTGACTCAATCATTTCCTCTGGGAGCCTGTTCCAATAAACCTTTTGCTGAAGAAGTATTTTCTAACACCCAATCTAAATCTCCCCTGGCATAGCTTGAGGCTGTTATCTCTTGTCCTACTTCTTGTTACTTGGGAGAAGAGACTGACCCCACCTCACTACAACCTCCTTTCAGAAAGCTGTACAGAGCAGTAAGGTCTCCTCTGAGTGCTCTTTTCTCCAGGATAAACAATCACAGTTCCTTCAGCCTCTTCTCTTAAGACTTGTGCTCTAGACCCTTCACCAGCTTTGCTGCCCTTCTTCAGACATGCTCCAGCAATTCAGTATCTTTCTTGTAGAGAGGGGCCCAGAACTGAACACAGGATTTGAGATGCAGCCTCACCAGTGACAAGTACAAGGGGACAATCACTTCCTTAGTCCTGCTGGCCACATTGTTTCTGACACAGGCCAGGATGCCCTTGGCCTTCTTGGCTGCCTGGGCACAAGCTGGCCCATGTTCAGTGGCCATCAATCAGCACCCCTAGCTCCTTTTCCTCTGAGCAGCTTTCCAGACACTCCTCCCCAAGCCTGTAGCATTGCATGGGGTTGTTGTGGCCCAAGTACAGGACCCAGCACTGAGTCCTGTCTAACCTCATACCATTGGCCACAGCCCATTGTTCCAGTCTGTCCAGATCCCTCCTTTACAGAGCCTTCCTACTCTCAAGCAGATCAACACTCCCGCTCCACTTGGCGTCATCTGCAAATTTACTGAGGGTGCACTTGATCCCCTTGTCAAGATCATTACTAATGATATTGAACAGACTGGCCCCAGTACTGAGCCCTGAAGAATACCATTGGTGACCAGCTGCCAAATGGATTTAACTCCATTCACCACCACTCTTTGGGCCTGACTATCCGGACAGCTTTTAATCCAGCAAAGAGTACACCCATCCAAGCCATGAACAGTCAGTTTCTCAGGAGAATACTGGGGGAAACTGTGTCAAAGGCTTTACTAAAGTTTAGCAGACAACATCCGCAGCCTTTCCCTCATCCACTAAGCAGGTCAGTTCATCACAGAAGGCAATCAGGTTAGTCAAGCAGGACCTGCCTTTAATATACCCATGCTGACTGCATCCGATCACCTGGTTGTTCTGTACATGCCACGTAATGGCACTCAAGATGATTGCTCTGGATCCTACATCTGGCCCTTCTTGTAGATGAGCATCACAATTAGTAACCTCCAGTCAATTGGAGCCTCCCCAGTTAGCCAGGGCTGCTGATAAATGATGAAAAGTGGCTTGGTAAGCACTTCCACCAGGTCCCTCTGTACCCTTGGGTGGATCCCATCTGGCCCTATAGACTTGTGTGTGTATAAGTCGTGTAGCAGCTTGCTGACCGTTTCCCCTTGGATTATGAGGGCTTCATTCTGCTCCTGTTCCAAGTCTTCCAGCTCAGAGGTCTGGGTACCCAGAGAACAACTGGTCTTACCAGTAAAGTCTGAGGCAAAGATGGCGTTAAGTACCTCAGCCTTTTCTTCATCCTTGGTCACTATGTTTCCCCCTGCATCCTGTAAGGGATGGAAACTCTCCTTAGCCCTCCTTTTGTTGCTTTCTTGTCACAAGGTTACATATTATGCAGAGAAAAGGGAGCTGGTTATATGAGCCAATTCTTCACAATACAGCTGGGATGTGTATTTCTGTACAACTTCATCCAGTACTGGCAGACTTCTGCAGTGATTCCAAGTGAAAAGACAGATAGCTATCAATACTGCCATTTACAGAATAAGCTAGATGTTAAAAAAAAAATACTTAACAGACTAGAAAAAGGGATCATAAGTGATGTGCATATTCCTCCTCTTTTTCTTTTTTCCATACATGGAATGAAAAGCATTTAAAAATATTTGGTAATATCTCTTACTGAAGTGTTAGCAAACACATTTATAAATCACAAAAATCATTAAGTATGACAAAAGCCAATTATATTGATTATTGGCACTTTTTCCATACAGCTTGGAGGCACATGATGACACAAAGAATATTTTATTCTAAGGAAAACCACAAAAATACAATATTAATTCCCCTCCCCCAATCTGCGTGTTTTGGTATGCACCTAGCAAAAAAATTGTTGTTCCTGCTTTGACTTTCTTGCCCCTACTTTAAAAAAGAAAATGTTCTTGTTTGGACTACGTGACTTTGCTATAGAATAGTACACTATTTTCCATGAGAAAACATACTGGGCTTAAGAGTACTTAAATCTCATCTTCTAGGTTAGCTATGAGGATAAATATGCTTTATTTTTTTGGTATTTTTATAATACACAACTTTCAGTTCTCTTTATGTACTTCCAAAATAATCACCTCACACAAAACCCCAAAATATTTGTGACAAATTGAGGCAAACTCCAGCAGGAGCAGAATCAATAAGTAATATGTGAAGATGTGAATAAAATTTGCAAGGTGAGCCTCCAAAGAAAGTAAAACTCAAAGAAAATTGATTGTAAGAACAACATTAACAATGAAACACACCTGAGCTAATAATGGGTGCTTTAAATACATATTCACAGGGTCACTACATAAAAAAAATAATTGTACTGTTCTGTGCAAAGATCAAAGCTGATCTAAAAGACAGTATAATATAAAAGTTAGAAACACACCTAATGTCACATATGGAAAAGCTGAAAGGGATAGGTATGATAAGTGCAACCCATAAAAATCAGAAAATACAGAATGGATTGGTAGTAATGGGAGGCACAGGGATGCGTGGAACATTCTATATTAAATATACTAAGGCTTAAAGTAGGTCTAAGCCTGAGCTTCAGGTAATTGATGGTGCCTAACACCACAGATATGACAGCAGGGAAGAGGGAAGTGAGGGAAGTGACCAGAGAGCGCAAGAAGGGCCAGGGCACCATAGGGCAGGGCTGTGCCTTCAACCCCAGTGTCTCAGGGACACTTCCACCCAGCAACAGCCCAGAGCTTAGCTGCGTACAGGTTGCCTACACCCTTTTCCTTAAAAAAAAAAAAGCCATTAGCAGCACTTAGGCTTATTTATATCGCATTATGAAGAATGAATCCAACAACTGCTCAACTTTCATCTTTTATCTGTCATCACATGCTAAAGAAGCACTTCGCTTCAGCACCAACGGGTGCGTATATGAATTACACACTGCATCTTCGCTAGATGCGTTTTAGAGAAAATAGTATTGGGCACTTTCGGAACACGGCATTTAGGAGAAAAGTAGGATCAAAGAGAAGCAGCAGCAATGATCTCCTGCTGTTGCAGGGTGGGTGGGCAGGAACAGATGACCCAGAAAGTCTCTGCAGAGCCCTAAAATGCATGCACTCACAAAAACCTCCCCACAGAGTCAAACTCTCAAAACAGAGACATTTTGCTGGCAATATGATGCCAACAAGAAAGGAAAAAACTTTCTTTTTTTATTTTTTAATTATAAATCTACACATTCTTAAGATCATATTTTAGTTCATGAAAATCTTTGTTGCTTCATGAATTTCTTTAACACAGCACTTCTGTTCACATAACAGATTAGTTCTCAAAACCTGGCATTATCAATTCACTTCCCATAAGATGTATTGCGAATTACATACTTGGCAAAAGTAATCTTAATGTAAAAATTTGAAAGGCCATTATTTTCATCTCAACAGGATGCATAAATCCTATACCTAACTCTTACACACAACTCTGATTTCTGCTTAAGGCAATACAAGAGTAGACAGCTCTGTTTATGCTGTTTAGCTATGGCAGAACAGTGCATTTTTCCTTTCACAGTCTTGGCAGCCCTTGTCACTGAGACTGAAGAAAAGAATTCCTCTATCTGCATCTCAAAGACAGAGGGGGAGAGTCTTATTTTGAAGTTAGTGGTAAAGAGTACATACTGACTTCAATGTCAGTAAGAAAATACTATTAAATTACAAATTGCAAGGAAGGCATTTCCTTTCTTTTCTTACATTAATGGGATTTTTGCTGGTGACTTCACGGAAATGAAGAATTCATGTTATGTTAAATGGTACTATTATGTCATATAAACCCTAAAACATACCACATACTGTGGAAAAAAAATATGTTATACGTATAATGGTTTACTAACAGTAGCTATATATATATATATATGTATATCTCCATTTTGTACTTTGCTCCTCACAACAGGAAAAGACAGGTCGCCTTTTTTTTTTTTTTTTTTTTTTTTTTGTAAAGGAAGAAATTCACACTCCCGAAGACAGGAAGGTATTTTCCTGCTTTGAGGGGGTGGCGAAGATGGCTGGGGACCA